>WUAW01013210.1:21492-34742 GCA_017165845.1 Thaumetopoea pityocampa | reverse complement strand
AATCCCCCTCCTGATCAGGGGAGGTCCGTGCCCCTGTAGTGGGGACGATACGGACTGGGGATGATGATGATTATTTAAGGATATATTCGTCTATCTAAGGATCAGTACTCCATCTTAGAATCTTGCATGTGCTTATGAACTGTGGCGCATACCATCAGATTGGCTGCAATTCTGAATGCTACATCCATGACATAAATAAGAGCTGTGTAGCATCCTGGGAAACCCGGTAGTAACGCAGACTTTTATGCTATTCGACAGATATTAATCATAAATTCTTGTCAAGGTATTTTGTAAATAAAAATGAATTATCAGTTATCTGTGTAATATATATGTATTATCGTAATAAGTTTTACGTTGGACGTATTTAGTCCATGACTCGGATACAAACATTTGTGCTCATCACAATTTGTCCCTATCAGGATTCGAACCCGGGACTCATTGGCACAGACAGCAGGGTCACTGCCACTATACCAATTAGTCGTCAAAATATTCGGTTAGTTAACTAACCTTGGCGAACGCGGACACTTGTCCCAAAGCCTCGGCGTAGTTCTTTCTGACCGCTGCGTTCCTATCGAATGTCCCATTGAGGAGGTTGGACATTATCTTGCCGGCGACCGGCTCGAGGTCCGCTCGCAGGTAGTGCGCGGCCAGCACTATGAAGTGGCAACAAGCCACTTTAGTGCCAAGCTGTGGCGACTTCATCAGCTCCAACAGTTTTGGCAGCATCTCCTTCATCACTTCGATGTCTACATACGGCATGCACTGTTAAACAAAATATAATATTTTGTAACTAATTCAATGCATTTCATACCTACTGACCTAGAGTATAAGTTACGGATTTGAATTACATTCCCTTACAGGTGGTTTCTTTTCGATTGTTAACACCACAAGATTTGCCTTCCTGATGAAGGAGGGCCCGATGCCTCAATTATGAGGACAAATATGGATTGCGCCTGATGCAATGCATTTTCAACACAGTATACTAAAATAGTACATTATTAAAGAGATTAGTGTGTGATAATCTGACAAGTAGAGCAGACATTTAGTTGAATTTTAAGACGGGGTGACGGTCTGACCTCTTTGGTCAGACGGCCGTCACCCCGTGTTCAAATCCACAAAAAAGTCACATAATCCACAAAAAAATGGTGATAATAAAAATGCAAATAAATATTGAGTACAAGGTTAGGTTGTCGCCGCTCAATAACGTGCATGCGTGTAGCCCTACTCCTACGGTAAATGGGCTAAGGCTGCCGTATCAAGCGCAGGCGCGGCCAAAGGATTCATTGCTCAAAGGGGAACTCCGTTTTACGACGTGGAATATTGGTCGCTTCAGTCGCTGCCGGGAGTTTGCGGAAGTATTCGCGGTATGTCATGTGCTATGTGTTGTTACCTTCAAGAAATACATAGGAAAGACAATAAACTGACATCGAGCTTAGGTACAAGCTGATGTATATAGGATAACCTGTGGACAGAAACGTAACGCTGTCCGAGACGCTCATAAATTGGCTCCTCAACATAGAGCGATGCAGCGGCCGGCTGATGCAGGCGAGGACCTTTAATGAGGGTAACATTAGTAACCTCATCAGCGCTTACGTGGTTGCTGTGAGTCTGTAAAGATGTTCTGAATGACCGACTTAAGAAGGAAAATTTTGAAGAAATTCTGAAAACTTCGTAATAATAGGGAATAAAAACGAATGAATGAACGGACGAACGAATAACGAAGCTGGTACAAATTCAACGGTCGGTACTGACGTGTACAACGGTGTCGGTGGTGTAGTGGTGCTTGGCGGCGTTGGCGCGGATGTCGTCGAGCAGGTCCCGCGTGCCCGAATCCGTAAGGGCCGTGCTGAGGTACGACAGCTTGGTGGACTCCAGCTCGCCCGCCGCGCCCGCCAGCGCCGGCACCAGCCGCGCCAGGAACGGCTTCAGACTGGCGCCAGCCGCGCTCACCAGCTTAGACACCGTCTGTAAGCTACACGTAAAAAGTGAACTTCCATAATATATAATAAATTTAATGGTCCTGATACCATCCAAATGTTTTGAGACCAAAATCAATATTGGATCAATCATTATTACATATTAACATGCACCTGAAATAAGTTACTCTTTGACTAGATTAATGATACAAGTACCAATGCAAATTTGAAACAATTAATATTATGTATAAATTTAAGTCAATCGGTATTTTGTAAACCTTAAGTTCTAACTTCCTTAAGTCAGGTCAGTGTTGCCAGTATCGATAAAGATTTGAATAAGTTAATATGTGTAAACATGCACCTGACAGCTCTGACCTCCTTGACTACATTAGTGATACCAGTTTCGAGCAATACTGGCAGTATCACGGACACCACCTCCTTGCCGTCTTTGCCTTGGCTGACGTCACACGCGCGAATACACAACTGAAAATAAATTGAATACATTAGAGCGCTGCAATTTACAACGCAGTGAACATTTATTTTGAATTTTTTTTTTAAGACAACTCCCGCATTAGGACTAATTCCTGTTAGCGGACTAATTAGTTTTTATCAATAGCTTTGCACCGCGTGAACAGTTAAACTAACATTAAAAATGAACTAAAGGGTTTTTCAACAAGAACTTTGTTTTACAATTGGGGCAACACCAACATGACAGTTTTGACATTTAGTTTTTTGACGTACTCGTAGTAGATGCTTTGACAATTGTTACAATGAATTCAATTTCGGTCGAAAATCGAATTAAAATCCACTATGAAAATGGTGGTTCTGTTAAAGTTACATTTCATTTTCCCGATTGCATAATTTCACAAAATTCAGCTGTTAAGTGGCCAGCCAGATCGTGTGATTTATTTTTGTGGGGCTATGTTAAGGACAGAGTCTATAGTGAGCCAATCAAATCGATTGCAGCCTTAAAACTCAAAATCCGTGATGTGATTAACGAAACCCGCCATTTTGCCAAAAAGTGATTTAAAACTTTGATGAAAGAATTGACATCTGTCAGCATGGTCATGATGGACATTTGCCAGATATCATTTTTCATTCATAATTGCCAAACTTTTCTCTTCGTAATACAATAAAAATTTTAATCATCTTCATCTAAATTCTTTGTTTTATTTTGTTTTAGAAAATAAAGTTCTTGTTGAAAAACCCTATATCATCATCATCCCCAGTCCATATTCATCCCCACTATACTGAACTGAACTATAATCCCACAAAAACGTATTACTGGGACAAAAAGTGTTATCCAGAGCCGGTCCATCTGTGTGCCAAGCTCCAAAATCCAAATAGGTTCAACTGTTTATGCGGTATTGAGTAACAAACATACATACAAACTTTCACATTTATAACATTAAGTAAGATAAAACGGCACTAGATTCATCAAATCACGTGCTTTCGATCACGTGAACGAATTAAAAATACATATATTTCGAGTTTAATTATTAGTAAAAAAATCATTCATTGTGGAGCTCCACGGAGGAGTTTTTAGGCAGGGAAAATCCTACATGCTTGTCGCGAGGGTGGATAGTGCTTGTCCGACACCTACTTATTAAAAAAACAAAACTCTGGGGCTTCCGGATCCATTGTGGATGTGCTACCAATGCCCCTCAGTGCCTCACACTTTCGAGCACTTCGCGGAGGGGAACTATAATTTTCATGGCACATATGGTTCACGCTCAGGGCCCCACCCCTTACATTGCCAATTTTGAAGATCCCTCCGTATATAGAGATAACCTATAATGAGCAGTGGGTCATCGAACTGATGATGAAGAGTCTGTAACGCCCAGCTTTTACGTACAACGACTGAGGTATGCGCACCTTTGACAACACATTTGCGGTGGAAGTGGCGGCTTGTCTGGTGCCCTCGTGCACGTCGTCCATAACCCTGAACAACTGACTCCATATCGTTGGCAATTGGTCAAGTGAGTCGTGAAGACTTTGGGCCCCACTGCAAGAAACATATAATACATGACAATATAACAATAATATATCTTAGGAAACATTACCAAGAAATGCTGTTAGTAGAACTTGCAATGAACTATCTCGGTGAGTTGGCACCTTATCTACCGCCAGATAGCAGTGCTCCGAGCGGTACTGTTAGGGTTAGATGGTAAGGTACTATCGACAAACTTGAAGCATGACCACCACAAGACTGCATTTTGTATGCCGTGACCAGCAGCTACAATGTAAGTATTCATCTCACTATTATTAATGCTTACAAGCGAAAAGGTTTCGGACTGATCATGCTTTAAGTTTGCCAAGAATATGGCCCTGTAATCAGTGGTATAGTGGTAAAGCCATAAGGCTCAATGCATCTACATGCCAGAGTAGGTATGGCATCTTGTCTCGAATCTTGTCCGGATGTCTCCAGAAGACAGTACAAAGGTCAATGCTCGCTTACCACGAATGTGATAATAAAAAAAATACTACCATTCCATCGCATTTTAACCCCATTGGTCTAAACTTTACCAAAAAAAAATTACTAGATACAAGAGTAAATTAATTATGAAATTTATGAATTCTTAGATAATCGGAGTGGATGTACTCCGACTGCTTGATATCTGCCACTCGATTAAATTTCAACCTTAAATTGTAATCAATTGTATGATACATACGACTTAAAGCATAAAAACTGCAGACTGCAATGATTTAAACATTACATTTAACATTTAAACCTATACCGTAAAGGTTAATTTTAACAAAGTAAACGAATCTTTAATATGTCTTACCGCAACAAATCAGCCAGGGCGTTGCAACACGACATTCTCACCCGCCATTGGTTCGACGTCAAGTTGGCGACTAAATCGTCTAAAATCTCCTTGTGATACTTGTGCACCTAAATAAAATTAAAAAAAAAAATATTATTTTCACAATGGGCTATTAACTTCTATAACGAGTCTATGATTAGTCAGTCTGATGGCTGTGATATGTTTTAGACAATGTACAGAGAGTCGATCGTGGGCAATCGGTGGATGCAGACGGCTCATAGCCATTCGGTGTAACGTTCATTGGAGGTGGATGTCTGTCATTAAACACTTGTCATTATATTGTCATTAAACACACATACGAATATATCTTCAAGACAATACTCTGGGGCATGGCTTTTCCGCATGCTACGATTCTGGCGAACATTTTTCGTTTTTTTTTAAGATTCGTACATCTTTTCATACACATTCATTAATTGAGGATACTACTACACAATTTTTCTTGAACAAATTTTATATTTGGTCATTGCAGGTTTCTTTTCCAACATTTCCACTCACACTTTCCCAACACATTCGATTTATTAATCAATCCTCAGTGGTACATACATTTCTCGAACATTCGAGTTTTACTTGGAACATTCAGTGAAGATTTTTCACTAAAACCTAAACATTGAACAAAAGCGTTAGCGGCTATTGTACCGTGGCCTGCGTGTTGGGCACGATGGCGTGCCAGATGCTCTGCATGGAGTTCTGTATGCGCGGCGTCGGGTCGAACCGGTACCGGTACAGCCGCGGCACGATCTTCGGCAGATGTTCAGAGAGCTGCGCGCCGGCCTGCAGCGCTATCGAGTGGAAACCGAATGCCGCGCCTGCGAGTAGGACATAATAAAGTGTACATAATATAACGTAATGCATAGTATAATGTAGTCTACAAACCCGCGTTAGGCCAGCGTGGTACACTACGGCCTAACGCCCCACCCGATGAAGGGAGGTTCGTGGTCCTGTAGTGGGGACGAATATGGACTGGAGATGACGATGATGAATATAACGTAATGCGGGT
This sequence comes from Thaumetopoea pityocampa, assembly GCA_017165845.1. NCBI lineage: Eukaryota > Metazoa > Arthropoda > Insecta > Lepidoptera > Notodontidae > Thaumetopoea > Thaumetopoea pityocampa. The sequence continues at coordinate 29,004 of WUAW01013210.1, read as the reverse complement.
AGACCCCCGACTAGGTGGACCGGTGACCTGGTGAAGGTCGCGGGCAATCGGTGGATGCAGGCGGCTTGTAGCCGCTCGGTGGCGATCATTGGAGGAGGCCTTTGTCCAGCAGTGGACGTCTGTGGGCTGATACGATGATGATGATGATGAAGTACAATGTGCACTTCTTCTTATCCTTGACATTATTAATCTAGATTTTTTTTCATAGTCCCCTTTCTGACTTAGTCTACTCCACTTAAACATCCTGTATAATGAATCTATCTTCTTGGAATTTATCTGTCACGCCATGAACACGAAGACTGCCTTGGATTCAATAACAGTTTTTAATATCTCACAGGAACAAAACATATATGCAGGAAAACATATAGCATATGTCACTTTTTGGCTAGATAAGTACATAAATTGATATGTTTTCATACAACAGAGTTGATACATTAACTAAACCGCACTAGGCCAGCATGGTGGACTATATAGACTATGGCCTAATGCCCCTCCTGATCAGGACAGGTCCGTGCCCCTGTAGTGGGGACGGATGTGACTGGGAATGATTATGATGATACTGATACATTAGTGAAGGACTAACCACCAACGTGTGTTGACATTTAATAAGGGATTTTTGTGATGACGTCACTAACCTTTTTTGGAGTTCCACACAGAGTTGTGATGAGCCAGGTGCATGAACTTGTACAGTAGATCAGGTTTATTCAAGTCCGACGCTAGAGAGCACAGCTCCTTGTATGTAGATAGATTTCCACTAAAAGAATAAAATCATTTTCGTTAAAAGCTTTACATAAATTTAAGCCAATTCGCATTACGTCAGTGTGGTGGATTATAGTCTAACCTATTTCGTTTTGAAAAGAGATCCATACCCTGAAATAATAGGTATGTTGATAGCCGGGGGAACCCCCACCTCGCCCCACAATCTGCCTCTTCACCCGCGACCCCGATGAACCGCCCCACGGCGGCCGTCCAAGCCGAGGCTCGAGACCCTCTCGAGGTACCCTCGCGCTAGCCGCCCCGCTTCTCAGCCGTAAAGGCTAGGCTGGAGCGCACTTCGCGCTCGTCACCTCGTCCGGTGACGCTGTAAAGGCCTCAGGGCCAACAGCAGCTCTCATTTCGAAAAAAAAATGTTGATGGTGAAGCTGACCATGACAATGACACAATCTATGACTACTCAGCCATAAATGTACTTAGGACTGGGTAGCAGTCTTAATTAGTGTGCATTTAGCGAGTGCGATCAACAATAGGTCCATTAGCGAAAATCTCTCCACTAACGAACGTGGCCGGTACGTTTCGGAAGGTACGCAGAGCAATAGGCCTCCGGTGGCGCCTAATTGGCACCCAGCCGTCGCAGGGATAGCAGAGCTACAGGCATCACGTAAAAACAATATTTATAGTTTTTCGTTATCCTTATCAGATTTTATATAATAATAAATAAATATTAGCAATGTGTATAACAATATTGAAACTTGGCACAAAACAATCTCACTAGTTATTAATGTCGTACGAGTCCAGTAGAATTTTTTGTGATCTCTAGTGAACATGTTTTTATCATTTTCTAATCTTCCATTACAGTATTTCATTAAACAAAATAGGAAGTTTATATTGAAGTATTCTTCCTCCAAAGTAATTATTCACTCGTATAGTCTGGAACTGTCTTAAATAACCTACTAACCCAGTAGGCGCTTTCCCGAGTTGTCCCTCCTCGAATATCTTGGTGTCGTCAGTGACCTGTGCGACGGAGCGCTTGCCGCTGGTGAGCTGGTCGATAATCTGCGCCACCAGTGCTTGTTTCTGACTCTCCGCCGAATTCTGGTACACAAGACTCAATCCTTTACTTGCCACGTCTTGGACTATCTCTGTAAAATAAAATCAAATGATGTGATAGTGGACTAAACAAAAAGATGTTTCAATGATAATATCCATTTATAGATAGTAAGAGTCTTCTTATGAATGTACCAAACGTACTTGGCCAAATGTTATATCTATTTCAAAATGTCGTATGTAGCAAGCACTCTTAGACAAATAAAGGTGACGTTTAAACAAAAGCAGGATAGAGTGCTCAACAGAACTTACTGTCATCACTTCTCACAACACCATAAGGTTGAAGATTAAGAGTTAGTCTTTTATCTAGTTCTTAAAGGTTACTCCGCAACTAATCAAGTCCTTCACTTCTTTAACTGCTCAAACAGTAGTGTACTGTTATCAATGCTCATTTCTGCATGTAAGTATGCAGGGTGAATTCTCTAGTATTCTCTTGATAATATTAACTTTAGTGGGAAGTTAACGCTGCGCGGCGCCGGCATAATGATAGAATCACTCCATCTTTCTGTGGATACTGTGAGAAAAAGCTAAGGGATGTACCAGATTATAATAATGTGCAGCAGCGTTATCCTGTTATTCAATCAAAATCTACTGCGACCTCCAAGACGCCTCCTTACCATAATCTGCACGCCAAGCGTCCAGATTATGGCAAATCCATCCTTTGTCTTTGGGAGGTCCATGTCCAGCAATGAATTGCCACGGGCTGGTGATGACGATGACAGTCAATAGACATCATTCCAGATACCATCCACATAGAAAATTCTATCACTTAGGAATATGTACGGTCCGCACTAGAAAGAGTGCGGCACTGTCGATTATGTACATCACCTCAACGACTTGTAAATGAGTTAAAATTAAATGTGGTGAATATTAGTGAAATTCAGCGCATTTTGTCATTTGGAGCGATATCAATGTATAAATATAAGATTATAAACTATTTATACGTTAAGAATATGATAGGATATGATGGGCTGACGTAGTCTAGAGAAGATCCAAGTCCCTTACAGTAAACAAAGAAAAAGTATGATTTTTATTAACTCTGTAATAAAACAAATCACACTCATATCTTAATTTAAAGATGTTCATTTTGTTGGAATGCTTAAATTGTCTAGCAGCCTTGGACTCTGTACAGAAGCGTGCAATAAGGCTTATCGGTGACCCTTCCCTGGTTGAGACCAATCTACAAAGCCTTGAGCACAGGCGCAGGGTGAACAGCTTTTCAGTGTTCTACAGGATATATTTTGAAGAGTGTGCGCAGGAATTACACAATTTAATTCCTCCATCCCCCTTTCACCATCGAACTACTAGGCGCACGGCGGGCTATCACCACTACCTCGTAGACATCCCTGCCGCCCGTACGAAGCGATTTGCTTCTACGTTCATAATACAATACGTGCAGCCAATGACTGGAATAGTCTTCCTGCATCAGCATTTCCATCCGATAATAATTTAGGTGTCTTTAAGACAAGGGTGAATAAGTTTTTATTAAGCTAGTACGTTTTACCACTCCAGGTTACATCGCCAGGTAAAAATGGGGGGACGTAGCTTTGACCATAGATAATACACTTATAACTGTGAATATGGGTATAGTATAATTGTTCCACCTGGGCAAAAGATGTCTTAAAAAACAGATCATAAATAAACTCACCACTATTCTCAGAGAGGAAGTCCATGAATACATTTTGTAGCGCCTGAAGCTTGGTCGTTAACGGTTCGCGATCCGGGCAGTTCTTCAGTAACGCCAACAACCAAATACTAGTCGCCTGTAGCATAAAAAATATTTTGTGTCATAATTCAGAAACTGAACGCTTATTACTTTTATGAAAACAATCTTTAACCACTTGCGCTGGAAAGAGGTGGCACGCACGACGTAATGCTTTTGTCACAGAATCGCCAACGATATGGTATGTACGTCGTCATGCGATTGTCATAGAAAAAAAAAAACGACGCGCATGACACGTCGGGTGGGATTGTTTACCAGAACACAATATTTATATTTGTATAATTTTATCATCAATCAATGTTCTATATTCCCTTCAAAAAACTATAATAAGTCCTAGTTCAACAATAAATTAGTTTAGAAAATATAAATCTTTTCCCGATTTCTCTGAGGCATCGAACACTATGTGACGCCTCCCAACGAGTTACACTGGACCATTCTGGTACACGCGTCGGTGAATTTTTTGCAAGCGCAAGTTAATTAAATACTTGGTCAATGGTTTTAAGAACTTTTAAAAACAAACTTTGTAAAATCGCCAAGCCACAATTGAATGTGCTGGCTATGTTCCCATTGGCACGTCAGATAATCTCTGGTTTATGTGTGTACCATATGATTTTTCAATATGGTTAGGCCTCACGGAAAACCGAGGTAAAGAAACGAAGAGGCAGAATGAAGTCGGTGCAGATAGGTGACCTTGTGTCAGGATCTCCTATTTTTGCAGGGGATACAGTTGTAATGAGCGTGGGTTAAGATGGCCTATTACCATCTGATGTCATCCCCGGAAGCCCCCAAAATTGCTGCTAACGATCAGTGTTGTTGTGACATCAATTGGGACCCACTATTTTACGTGCCTTCTGAAAAGCGAAGAATTCATGGTAATGTTAGCTTGTCATGGGATCAAACCTGAGACTTTTCGATTTTCGGCTTTGGAACGAGATTTTATCCTCTATGCTACCATTACTCTCCACCATTGATCCAATATAGATAATCGCAACGTCTAGTATAAAACTCAGGACAAGAATATCCACTGTTGACTTATACACATTTATAGATACTTCGACTGAATAATTTAATGTGAAAGTTACTACTTAAAACATAGTGCTTAAAAAGCACACACATAGCATTGATTTAGAACTTCGTATATCTCCCAAAAAATATAGCGACTGAAAACAAAGAAGTGCACGCGATGGATTCATGCACGTCTTTGATGGGGACGTTTTTCATCCGGCAATCGTGTGTCTATGGTAATATATATGGTCTAAGCTCTCCACCATACTTCACAACATATGTTATCATAATTATTGATTAATGTTACCGAAGTTACAAGTTTTAAATAGTAGACCATACGTAACAGACCTACCCATAGATGCACTAATTACTATAGGGCCTACCTGTCTGGAATGTGGATGAGGGTGTTTTAAATAGTAGACCATACGTAACAAGCCTACCCATAGATGCACTAATTACTATAGGGCCTACCTGTCTGGAATGTGGATGAGGGTGTTTTCCAATCTTGAACAATTCTTGCAGCAACCATTCAAGTAACTGATCGTTTTCTTTCAAAGCTTCAGGATCTCTTATTTTTGCGGCTCCCTGAAATAATTAAATGCTTACTGTTTAATATTGAGTTGAATATTACAAATGATAGTGTACGGTATGACGCTTCGAAAAGTGAAGGAAAATTTAGTAAGGAAACCTGCATGCCTGAGTGATTTTCTCCATGTTGTGTGAAGTCTGCCAACCTGCAATAGGCCAACCCCTATTATATAATATAATTATTATATTATATTCTGAAAAGACATTTGTGCCCTGCAATGGAACATTAGATGAGTTGTGATGACATTACGCGATCACCGGTTATGTGAACAAGCCCCTTAATAAGTAATAACAGATTTTGATTAAATATTAAAATTACTACTTCCTAATTAGAATTCTAGTANATAGGCCAACCCCTATTATATAATATAATTATTATATTATATTCTGAAAAGACATTTGTGCCCTGCAATGGGACATTAGATGAGTTGTGATGACATTACGCGATCACCGGTTATGTGAACAAGCCCCTTAATAAGTAATAACAGATTTTGATTAAATATTAAAATTACTACTTCCTAATTAGAATTCTAGTATATATATATATAATTTAGTATTGTATTATATTTAGTTTAGTATATATATATAAGGTCTAATGAATTAATGTTGTTGAGACGTTTGCCTTAAGTTCATTGTGGACAAATGCTAATCAAGTCTACAAAACGCAATAGTTGTAGCGACTGTAAATACCAGGTTGCGAGAGACCAAAGTAAAGTGTGTACACTGTGTGACTGTGTGAGTCCAATCAATACATATATAATTACTTGTCATGACTGACTGACTGATAGATCAAAGCAAAATTTAAACCGCTGGGGCTACGAACTTGGAATTTAGGCAGTTGGTGCTTTTATGTTGTAAGCATCCACTAAGATTTTTGGAAATTTCCCCCTAAAGGGAATAAAATAAGGGATGAACTGTTGTATGGAAATCCGTCATTCCCAAAATAAGAAGCACGAAAATTCATATACCTGCTTCTGTTTAAAAATAAATGTACAGGGCGAATTAGCTTTGTAATTTTGGCCCCAAAATGGAACACCGCAATGGTCGTTTACAAAGAAGTACTATGGTAATTAAAACTAAAGATTTAAAAAAAACGCGACGCGCGGACGATGCCGCAAACGACAGCTAGTACCAAATACATAGCTCAGTATGCTTTTTGTATAACAAAATAGCTAACATGAACACTAATTGCACTAATTTATTAACTAAGGCGAGGATGTAAACAGCACAGGCTGTTCACCGTTTTTTTAAGCATTAAGCTGTTAAATAAGCTTTAGCAATATCAAAAGAAATATCTGTTAAAATATATACTTTAAACCATTGATACCCAAAGTGAATTGAAGACCCCCAGGGGTCAACGATGACCTGCAACGGCTCCATGCCGACTGTCAAAAACACATTTGAAGTCAACAAATTTACAAAAATTATATTAACTACGCTTTGGTGGTCTACCCAAAAGTGAAAAACATTACAATAGGTCTACAAGACAAAAAAGTTTGAAGACCTCTGCTATAAACAAATTTGACACATGAACAGTTCCGAAACCTTTTTCTCTACAGTAATAATCATAATAAGACAACATCTTATACCGTAGCCTCCAGTCCCTGCACACAAAATGCAGCCTCATGGTGGTCATGCTTCAAGTTTGTTGATAGTACGTCTTATATATAATGAATAAAATCAAGTGAGAGCACTGACCTCTCCCGGTAATTCAGTCCAAAGATCTCTGTTTTCATTCGAGTTGACGCCTTCAACGCATAGTACCAGCGACTCGCCGATTTGGAGGTGAATTTCAAACTCTTTGCTCTGAAATACATATTCACATTAATTTTGGATACAAAATCAGCTGATGATATGCGATATTGGAAATATCAATATTGCAGTGTCTCTAAATGGTTTCCATGAATAATTTTACAGCATATTCAAAGTAAAATTTGATATGTTTGTATTAAGCTAGCAAAATGTTTGATTTCACTATATCTATAAATATGTTCTCCGCCAGAGAGCGAGGGGAAAAGGCGTAATTGTATGTTTGTATGTTTGTATGTATGTATGTATGTATAATTATGTTACATTTCTTTGTGTTTGTGCGAGTGTGTATGTGTGTGTCGCAGTCGATCACCCACAAGATAGACAAACCTCATTACATCTACTATTCTACCTGCGAAGTGTTCTCTCAATGAATGCACGAGTACACACAGTGTTTCAAATAGAGAGAAGAGGAGAAGTCTCGCAAAAGCCACGACCAGCCTATAAGACGATCCATGACCACGACCACTCTGCCAAGAGTGTACGATTAAGAAGAAGAAGTATGTGTGTATATATATTTATATATTAAGCCAAGGAACTCACATCTTTTGCCATCTGCAAGA
>WUAW01013205.1:29567-41166 GCA_017165845.1 Thaumetopoea pityocampa | reverse complement strand
AGCTTGAGAGGTGTCTTTAGATTAGTCTTAATTGTGAGTGTATCAAAATTATAAAAAATAAAATGGCTGTGTCTACTTCACTACATACTATCACACATCCTCAACAGATGACGCAGCATTAAAAGTAACAGGGGCAGTGGCATGCCCCGCCAGACATAGCACCCGTCTGGTCGAAAGATCTTCCCTGCACCGATACTGCCGGTCCAGCTACACTTTGACCCCATAACTAATGACGTCATCATCAATGTCATCATGGGTCATAATCATTCGCTATAACTGGTGCCCCTGCATTGAACAACAAGCAACCTTCTGAAAAGTGATTCTGAAATGGTGATCTAGTCACGATTCAGCGTAGACTAGTATGCGCATCCTGGTACTTGCAAGTTCACTTCGAGCATGAAGCAGCAATTCAACATGGATTCAAGAGTATCGACCTCTGGTCTAGAGGGGGGGGGGGGGAGTGATGTGGCGATCTACTTCACTACATAATATCACACAACCTCAACACATGGCCCAGAATTAAAGTAACGACATTAGAAGTCTGCATCACGCGCATGAAGGTTAATAGCGACTTGGCGTATATACAACATCTCGACATTACCGTCGGGGCAGTGGCAGGCCCCGCCAGGCAACACCAATCTGGCCGGAAGATCTTCCCTTTTCCGATACTAACACCCCTGCCACACTTCGACCTTATGGCTGGTGACGTATTCATCAACGTCATCATGGGTCATAACCATCTCGCTATATGGCCACCAAATTATATATCGTGTTGAGGTATCAAAACAAAGGGTCTTATAAATGGCTTAAAAATATATACAATTCATACGTTTAAGTGTAATTTGGAATGAAAAAAAAAATTAAAATAAAAACAATTTAGAAAAAAAGCAAAGAACTTGACTGCATGAAAAATTGTAAATTCACAAACGCAGTCGGGGGCATCAAATATTTGCAATACGTCAATCATGACTGACCAGCGATTTTGTTGGTGATATGGGTAGAGTAAGAAAAAATGATACATAGTGGGAGAAGTTCCAATATCACAACGCTATGCCTTCGACTGCGTTTGTAAACACTGTCAATCATGATCATTCAAAAACAAAAAAAAATCAACTTGTTTCTATCTTTTCATTTCATTTATTAGGCAAGTTTGAAAATTTTAAGTTTATAATTTTTCACTCAGTGGGGTTCTTTGTTTTTTTTTTCAAATTATGTTTTCGTTTTAAATTATTATAAATGAGTCGTATATTAAAAACTTAATCTTCTACTCATATTAAACTTCAATTCCTTCATTAAATACTATTTTGTTTTTCTCTGTTAAATGCAAAAGGTCATGTCAAGAATACACATACGTAAGTTTCGGTCGATACCAAAACGCCGTTTGGGGTTATTGCATGTCTTTTCAAAAAATATACAATCGCAAATCTTAAGTCGTTAATGCTAGAGTAAAATTAATATTATTCACAAAAGATGTTATTATCAACCATTTGTGTATGTAGTAAATAACCGAGAGAATAATCACATTTAACAGAAAAAAATGCTGTTTTATTGATCAGTAGACGTTCGGTCACCTTTATTACGAGCCTTGAAGGGCGATTATGCCGCCACTGTCTGTACCTTTTTGAGACAATTCGTAATTTCAATGCTTGAGTTCTGAATTTTACAGTATCATAAAATAAATAGCTTTTGCCCGCGGCTCCGCCCGCGTGAATGTCTGTTTTTCGCTATATGGGAAATCCCGAAACAATTTTACTTGAACTCTTGTACCTTAACGGTGGCTACTAAAGTAGGGATCAAACTGTATCTTCAATTCTACTGGACCGATTTTGATGAAATATGCCGCAGTATTTGAGTTGGAATAGTACCTTTAAAATTCTAACAATAGTTTGACCAAAATTTACCCGCTNAAGCTCGAACAAACAAACATCGACGGATTTGGTTTCAGAAGCCCTTAATTAGTCGATCTGAGTAGTTTTTTATATCTTTGATTTAAAAAAAAACATTTATCAATTTTATAGTCATAAAATAATTTTGGGTATGTTTTTATAGTGACCTGAGTATAGCATATGTATTTATGTTAGATTGCGCTGCAGCCGGACATTGGTGGTCTAGTGGTGTCAGACACGACTTGCGATCGAAAAGTTGTGGGTTCGTTCCCGGTCTCCTATCCCTGAAGTATTTCTAATTCATGTACGGTATGCATTGTAGACACAAATTGTTATATCTTTAGCGGTTATAATGTTGGCTATAAAAACCCTATAACAATTTTATTTTATACTAGCTTTTGCCCGCGGCTCCGCCCGCGTGAATGTCGGTTTTCCGCTACAAGGGAAATTAGGCCATAGTATACCACGCTGGCCTAGTGCGGGTTAGTAGACTTCACACACCCATGCGGGCATACAGGTTTCCTCAGAAAGTTTCCTTCGCCGATAAATATATTGGCGTCTACAATATAGACCGTACGTGAATTAGAAATAATTCAGTGGCGCGGGACCGCGTTGAACGACCTTTTTATCGCGAACCACTTCTGGCGCTACTAAACCACCAATACACCTATTATAATATAGCAATGTTTCGCAATTATAAATATGAGCTAGTAAATTTTTTTTGCTATATTGGCAGAATTTTTTGTAGGACAGCTCATTTCAAATAGCCAGTGAATTAAAAACATCACTCCAACTCATTCACTATGGTTAAGCTTTTGATATATATGTGTACGTGTATAATTTATGAGTACATAAGGAAAATATCATGAAATTACAAGTTATATCGGCTATCCTGATAGACATAACAAATTTAAATGCAGTTTACTTACATTTTCGCCGTGTTTAATGCAGTATTTATAGGTAAGTGCATGGTCTCTGGTTTTTGATTTCTTTTTTCAAATTGTTTCAGATTGTCATTGAATAAATTCATATATATATACATATTATCATTATAAATCAAAATGGAAGAAATTAACGGGGACCTTTACGGAGATGGCTTAGTTAGTCTTGGCGACGAGGGTTCGTTGGAATCAGCTGACAATGGGAAACAAGAACAAAATTGTAAAATTTGCGAGTGAGTTTGAAAATAATGTTGTCAATTTTTATTAATGTTAAAATGTAATTGATGAGAAACTCCTTTAGGCATGGTAATATCTAAATCCCCACGTATATCTGTACAATAACTTAAACCCCTACATATATAGAGTCACGCCTTTTTCGCGCTGAGGTAGGCAGAGACCACTTTTTTCCACTTGCTACGATCCTGACATATCTTTCGCTTCTACTTTCATCAACGCTTTCATACAAGCGCGTCGGTTGTGGGTACTCCTAACCTGGTCTTTCTTCAACACGATTTCATCGAGATACGTTCCCCTGGGTCGACCCCTACCGATTTGCCCATTCAGACTCGTCTTATAAATCTGCTTCGTCAGTCTTCTTTCATCCATCCTCTCTACGTGTCCGAACCATCTAAGCATTCCTTTCTATCTTTCTCACTACATCTTTTTTCATACCACAGATTTCCCTTATTTCATTATTCCTCTTTTTATCCATTAGATTCACTCCAGCTATACTGTTCATACATCTATATATAACTTAAATCGAACTTTATACCATCGCCAATTGAATCGTGTCGCATTGGAACTAATATATGTCCTAAAGCAGCTTCACTTAGTTCTTTTTATTCTTCTAATTTTTTAATTTATTAAATTTCAGCAATAAGCTGTGCAGTCCTAGAGTGTTGTCTTGCCTTCATATGTTTTGTGAAGCCTGCATTGACAAGCTGATGGTGAACGAGGCTGGAGATTCTCTAAAATTTGATTTGGCTGTGGAATGCCCAATATGCAAACAAGAAACTAAGGTGCATTTATTTAAATAATTTGTGAATAAGTATTAGCTTTTGTTAGCGTTTATTTATTTAAAGTATATTGCATTTTTTTTTCTAGATCCCTGGAGGTGGGGCTATGTCCTTACCTTCCGATTACGTGCTTACCAACATTCTGGATGTTTCTGCCATGGATCAGTCTGTTGTTTGCACTTGTTGCAAAAGTAAGGAACCTGCAGTTGCCAGGTGCACCGACTGTTCTCATTTTTTATGTTCCAACTGCAACTCAGCCCATGAGTTTATGAGATGCTTTGAAAACCACCGAGTAGTACCTTTCGATGCTTTGAGATCCTCCAAGGAGAAAGCAGCCGTGCATAAACCAATTTTTTGCGCTCGGCATGCTGGAGAATGCCTTAAATTTTTCTGCTGCGAGTGCGAAGTCGGTGCTTGTACTGAATGTCTTACCATAGATCACAAAGTCGGTGAACACCGTTGCGAGAGAATCGTTGATGTCGAGCCGAACTTACGCGCTGAGCTGCGTAATTTTATAGTTGAGGCCAATGCTCGTGCTGCAACAGCTGGTAGCGCCTCCGCTAGACTTGATGATGCATTGGGAGATTTACAGCGTCAGCGTGATGAAGCTGAAAGCGTAATAAACGAGGCTTTTCTTGCTTACAAAGCAGCGCTCGAAAGGTGTCGCGATAAGGCCTTCGAGGAACTAGAGCGTTTACACAAAGAACGGGAGCTCAAAGTCATGGATCTTTTCGATCGCGTCGATAAAACAGTCCAACGTATTGATTGCGCTTGCAAATTCGCGGCTCGGCTTCTTCGTCGTGGTGATGGAACTGAAATCGTAATGTTGAAAAAAACTGTCGGCTCACAATTCGCCCGTTTATTGGAGGGTCCCCCAGAATTCGATGTTAATTATTCGCTGGAATTTGTCACGAAATTGGATAAATTTGATAGTATAGTCGAAGATACATTTGGAATATTTCGCACAGAAACAACTCGAGCAGAAGAGAAAAAACGCGCAAGCGAATCTTCAGCTATTGTATCAATGACATCGAATTCACTTTCTCCAGCCGTATCAGTGACCAATGCGCCAGTATTTGATGATTACCCTCTGGCCGCTGTCCGTCGCGTGACCGGTGTAACTGGCGTCGGAAGTATGGTGGGTGTGCCTACCATTGGAGTACCAGGCGTGGGTGGCGTCCCCGGCGTTGGCGTGCCTAACTCTAGCGTTCTTTCCGGTGGCGTAAATATTAATAGTGTATCAGGAGTGGGCCCCGTTACTGGAGTAGGTGGTGTGCCCACTTTGCCATCCATGGTAGAATATAATTTACAGCAGTTGGCAAGCATTGCTGAGAAGGAAGTTCCACCACCGCCGCACGCCTCTCCAGCACCATCATTCACTCTCGCTGAATTACTCGGAGGAGATCTCAATTCACCTCAGGCTTATAACAATCTGCAAGCTCTTGCTAAACTTGGATTGAATACAGGTAAGTTCTTTTTTGTTTAATATATTATAAATATAAAGGAAACTTACATCTGTTAATCAGTAGCTGTTCTAGTGGTACTTTAGATAAATGCCTTGTCTGGGATGGGGCCCTTGGTGGGATTATGCTTGCCCTATACATGAAAATTGGATATTTGAATGATTGCACTGTCCTATTCTGTCCTATGTAGTTATCCGCTCTATCTTTCGTTGTATTTCTTTCTATGTAACATTAAGACCTTAATATCTTTTCTTAATTTCTGTATACATCAAAACACTCAAATCTTTAAAAGTTAAAATATTGTGTAGTCACTTTTTGACATATGTTTTGTAGAAGTAAACGGTTTCGGTGGAGTGGGCGGTGTCAGTGCACTGGGGGTCGGTCCGCGCGGCGTGTCCCCGGGCAGGCCCTTGCTGACCGCCGTCGACGAGACCAGCCTCGTGCCTTCTCCGGCCCCTCTCGTGAGAGCCACTAAGGCCACACCAATGCATATTCGATTCAAGTTCGGTCAACTCGGCAGTGGCAAAGGACAGTTCAATTCGCCGCACGGATTTTGTCTTGGAAATGATGAAGACATTATTGTAGCTGACACTAATAATCATCGCATCACGGTAAACTATTGTCTTTTTGTATTCATTTAGTGTAAACAACTACCAGGATGTATGACAGAATCAGGGTGGGCATAGTTTGGGCTGTAGATACAAAAATATATCTACGCCGCTCCGCCAATTCCGTCACGGGTGCGTTGGACGTTGAGTGTTCGCGTGTTGTTTCAATAAATGAATATCTATTCACGTATTATGACACTCCTTGGCGAGAAAGAAACGAGTAATTATGAAACGATCAGAGAAAAAAATTCTAATACGTAGAGATACAGTTCATATTAGCCTGCATGCACAGGGTGAGGTGCCTTGTAGATTAATAAAAATGTTAGGCACATAATGCTGTGCGAACTAAAATTATTGTTGTTTATTTGTATTTTATAAGTCAATTAAAACGATCACCAAAACGTTCCAAACTGTCATGGCCGTCTTACAAGATGGCGTCACGCATTACAAACCTCTTTCTTGGCATCTGACCAAGTGCTTATAGTTTTAATTATTTATTTCTTGAAAATATTAAATAACCGTTAATAAATTAGAAAATTGTTCATTTCTAAAATTATTAGATTAAGATCAATACTTCTAGGTAACAAAATTATTCTCAGATTTTTCACTAATGTCATCTGTTCTGTTATTATTAAAACGCACGTTGCGCGAATGTTGCCAAACGCTTTCTCAAAAATGCGCCGTCAATTCTACATTTGATCGCGCGCTTTAATTTAAAAGTGACCCACGCTCAGCCAGTGTGAGGGTACACTTTACTCAACCTCGTCAAACTCCAACAGGGTTATTATCAAGGTTTAGTTTTTTACTTTGTTTTATACGAAACAGCAGTTACCATTAAAAAGAAACCTGTGAAAACAGTATCATAGATGTAAAATGAGGTATCAATTAATATGTAAAGTGAGCATAAAGAAGAGTGCGGTCACAGTGAGGACAACTCGCTATCTCGCGTGCTCGCAATATAAAAGCGGTGATGTCATAAAACAGTATGTGCATCCTTTTCTTATAATTAACGTTTACCCACACTATTCGATTTGAAAAGTTCTTAACTTAATATTAAAGGATTTTTTTCTATTTAATTAAATTTAGTCAACTGCCCTATTGCGTTGTGTACACAAATATATCAATGCGTGCTTAATCGCTCAATGTCCGTTAGTACCCACACGCTGACAGAAAAATGAAACATTTTTATTGCATTCCAGGTGTTTGATAAATCTGGAACTCATAAATTTAATTTTGGAACTGCTGGAAAGGAGGAAGGTCAGCTGTGGTACCCTAGGAAGGTGGCGGTCGTTCGGGCTACAGGAAAATTCGTTGTTTGCGACCGTGGCAACGAGAGATCACGCATGCAAATCTTTACGAAAAATGGACACTTCTTGAAGAAAATCGCTGTAAGTTAGATTATTTAAGTATTTGTTTTTGCCCGCAGTTCCGCCCGCGTGAATATCGATTTTCCATTACATAGGAAATCTCGAAACAATCATAGATTTATATAAAAAGCCTCAACTATTTTTACTTGAGGTCTCGTAACTTAACGGCGGCTATTAAATCAGGGATCAAGCTGTATCTTCAATTCTGCTTAACCGATTTTGATGCAACATGCCGCAGTATTTAAGTTGGAATAGTACCTTTAAGACTAACAGTTTGACTAAAATCTACCTGCAGGTTTTTGTGTGAAGCTCGAACAAATAAACAAACATCGACGGATTTGGTTTCAAAAGCCCTTAATTGTCGATATGAGTGGTATTTTTTTTAAATATCTAATTTACAAAATTAGATATTTAACATTTTTATAATAGTATAGATTTGCAATCTCGAATTTAGTTAACACCAGAGGTTCCCAGACTTTTCTCATAGACCACATTCAAAATTTATCTGGTTCCGGCGGACTCCCTGCAGCTACATTTTTACCATATTCCCAAAACTCGACAAAAAATGTGAACATTAGAATTGCGATTTGGATGAATGGAAATTTGCGTACGCCAACGTAGACCCCCGTCGAGTCGTCCCGTGGACCCCTGGGGGTCCACCCGGACCATTATGGGAACTAAGGGTTAAAACATTGCAGAATAACATTTTATCGCTACCCGTATCCAGTAGCCGTATATTTATGCGTCATACATTTGAAAATCAGTGATGATTTGTTCGTTAGTACTTCAGTAATATCTTCAAAGCCATCATCGTCCTCACAAATATTAATATTTTCGTCATCAGTTGATATATCCAATAAACTGTCCACAAATATTTCTGTAATATTGGTGATAATAATGTGGTAACAGAACTAAATTTAGTCTCTCCCTATCTAATGTCAAACGCTGAAACGAGGCAACTACAATTTTGGTGCTGTCAGTTTTGTTTAGACACTTCAAAATTAAAAGATTTAGACGCGATCTCGGAACATACCGACTATAGATACGCAAAAAACGCAACATTTTTTCGAACCGTTTAACAGAAATGTAGGTGGGTACTCGCTATAAATGTTTGTTATCTCGTTTTGACGTTTGACATTAGAAAAAGATAGGGAGAGACTAAATTTAGTTAAGTTCTATTATAACAGCAGAATTAACACCATTATAAATAGTTTTATATAAATCAAATTCAGATAATTTGTATGCAATAGAAATTACCAAAAACTGTTCTTGACTAGCAAGTAGTTGCAAGTAGCAGTTGTCGCACAGTTGTGCGATATCTCGCCAACAGCCTCTGACGACGCAATATGAAAGACGAGATATCTCGTCACCGGCCCCCAATGACGAAATATGAACGACGAGATGTCGTCCGTCCGCAATGTGTTAACCTGTGAGTTATGTCCTAAATATTCTAGAGGTGGGTCGTTGACGGTTTTATAGTCGTCGAAACGGGGCCGCTTATCGTCAACGATAAACTGGTTTATAAAACAGTCCAAGTTTCGACTGGTTTATGTCATGATCGTGAAGAACTCGTGAATATTCGGCCGCGTTCGTTTCCATTCGGTGAAGCGATCAACACAATGCACGTCGTTGATTGTAAACCAGTTTATCAGTAAAAACTAAACTAGTCTATGCGTTCATGTAAGGAAACAGTCTAAAAACCTGTTCGTTCATTCAACGCTTACCATTAAAATGTTGAATAAATTTGTGAAGGTACGTTTTATCGACATCGTTGCTGGGCTGGCGGTTACTGCCGAAGGGCTGATCGTCGCTGTGGACAGTGTGACACCCACCGTGTTCATTTTGTCCGAAGAAGGTGACCTGATGAGCTGGTTCGACTGCAGTGAGTGCATGAGGGAACCATCCGACATAGCTATTAGCGGTGAGTACCAATAACCTCAATAAGTATTATGGACCCAATTATAATCAGAAATCTACAGTATTTATTAATAGTGATTTTTAGCGTTTATATATAGAATATAATTCTATTTCTGTTGGAAGACTTAAATATAATATAATATGTAGACATACAAAAAGAAATGATTAAATATAAAAAGTTGGGACCATGGTTCTTGTCACTAAAAGCATATGTGATTTCACAGGGAGAGAATTATTTTGCACAAAGATTTGATTGAAGTCTGTCAACTTATATAATAAATATATATTTACATTTTACATCTCATTCAGTTTGCCGTATACAGAACACTTGGCTAAATCAGTATGGAGATGGTCTAAACCAGAGGTTCCCAGACTTCTTTTTTCTCAGAGACCACTTTCAAAATTTAGTTGGTTCCGGTGGACGCCCTGCAGCTACATTTCTACCATATTCCTAAAAGTCGACAAAAAATGTGAAGATTAGATCTATAACTATGGAAATTTGCGTACGCCAACGTAGACCCCCGTCGAGTCTCCTGTGGACCCCTGGGGATCCACCTGGACCACTGGGGGTCCACCTCCAGGTGGACCCCCAGTGGTCCAGGTGGAACCCCATAAACAACAACATTTTACATCACATTACTGCAACCACCACTGGGGGTCCACCTGGACCACTGGGAACTAAGGGTCTAAACCATTGATCCCTAAAGTGGTATATATCGATCCCCAGGGGTCGACGATAACCTGCAAAGGGTCCACACGTCATCTATCAAAAACATATTTGAAGTTAATGAATTAGCAGTATTAGCTGGGTTGGGGGTCTATCTAAAACCGAAACACATGGCAAGTGGTCTACGACACCTAAAAGTTTGAGGATCTCTGGTCTAAACAAAATAATTAAATAATAGTTTTATCTGCGAATATGGAATAGAAAAAAGTTGTCAAGTTGTCAGAGTTTGTGTTATCATATCAGGTCAGCCCGCGGTAGTTCATTGCTGGACATGAGCCTCCTCCCGTAAAAAGGAGGGATTTGGCATAATCTCCACAATGGGCAAGTGTCCTGGAGATCACAGTAGATTTTGATGGAATAACAGGATCTTGCTTCTGCCTGTTATCCTGATACATCCTTTAGCTGGTTCTCCAGCATCCACGAGAAGAGATGGAGTGACGCCATTATTATGCAGGTGCCACACAGCAAATGTGTTAGTATTCTGTGATGTAAAATGTTGCAGTAAGAAGACTTATTTGCTTTTTAGGCAAGGAGTTCTACGTGTGCGATTTCAAGGGGCATTGCGTCGTTGTGTTCGACGACGAGGGTCGATTTTTGCGTCGCATCGGTTGCGAGAACGTGACCAATTTCCCGAACGGTATTGACGTGTCGGACGCCGGAGACGTGCTGATCGGCGACTCCCACGGCAACAAGTTCCATGTGGCCGTATTCTCACGGGACGGCGTGCTCGTCACAGAGTTTGAATGCCCTTATGTCAAGGTAGGAAATTTAAAAAAAATGGTTCCATTATGAATACCCTTTATTCACGCCAATTTTAAATAATTTATATTTTAATTAATTATACATACATACACTTACGCCAATATGCCATAAGGGTAGGCAGAGACCACAGTTGGCCACATACCATGATCCTGACAAACTCTTCTCGCGTTATGCACATTCACACATCTTTTCATACACTTTAGTCGATAAAGTGCGCTACGAACTTGACCTTTTTGAAACAAGTTGTTGATTTGAACAAGGTAAGATTTTCCGGGGCGCCCTCTTCCGACACTTTCACTCAATAATATTCTTTAACACGTTCGCTATCGGCAGTTGAGAAGAAAATCTTCTACCACAACCGATGGAATATTTTCTTATAAGTTTAAAGGGCATTGAATTTTTTTAATATTATATCTATAACTTTGAAATGAAGTGAAATAAGCAATTTTTAAAACTGACTCATTATTGCGGTGCTGGGTTAGCAATAAGAACTCAAATTGAAAGACCGCATGTCACATATATGTCTCATACGTATTTTATTGAAAGAAAATCATTATATAAACAAAAAAAGTTCTAATCCAAATGCNTAAGATTTTCCGGGGCGCCCTCTTCCGACACTTTCACTCAATAATATTCTTTAACACGTTCGCTATCGGCACTTGAGAAGAAAATCTTCTACCACAACCGATGGAATATTTTCTTATAAGTTTAAAGGGCATTGAATTTTTTTAATATTATATCTATAACTTTGAAATGAAGTGAAATAAGCAATTTTTAAAACTGACTCATTATTGCGGTGCTGGGTTAGCAATAAGAACTCAAATTGAAAGACCGCATGTCACATATATGTCTCATACGTATTTTATTGAAAGAAAATCATTATATAAACAAAAAAAGTTCTAATCCAAATGT
>WUAW01013205.1:18996-29522 GCA_017165845.1 Thaumetopoea pityocampa | reverse complement strand
TACCTTTTATTTATTTTCGTAGAAAATTTGAAAACATTCATCAATACTCAGGCCAATCGGTAATCTTTTATTTTACACAGGTTTGAAACTGAAAAAATATATTCTATGGAGATATATACATTTTAACAATATTTTATTAAACCCTAAATTTAGCTACGAAATTTAAATGCTTAAAAATACAGTCTTATTGCACTTTGCCCTAATACAATACTTGTAATACCAAAGTAATAAACTCAACTGCTTGTCGTGGACAAAAAAAAAACGTAATTGTCTCCAGGCCAAGGTCTATTTTGCTGTTCAGGCCATTATAACTGTTTTGGCTAAAAAAAGTGTAAGAATTTGTTATAAAAGGAAAAAGTACAGACGCCGCTCGTATGCGGCGGCGGGCTCAAGTGAAAGAACTGATACGCCGCATACATGCAGCGCAGGTAGCGAGCGTGTCAAACTAAATTTCGACTCTCCCCTCTTTTTCTAATGCCAAACACCAAAACGAGATAGCAAATATTTTTAGCGAGTACCAACCTACATTTCTGTCAAAAGAAATATACAAAGTGTACATACATTAGATGGCTTTATCGTAAGCTGCTGTCTCTACCTGACAACATTTGGGTAGATAGATTTGAAAACAATCATGTAGTCTGATTACGTTAAAATACTATTATCGTGAAACGTTCTATCGTCGAGCGATCGAACATAACGAGATGGTAGTCTATTCAACATTGGCAATGGTCTCTTGTCTAAATCCACACTAATTCATCCAAACTAATCTTAGGCTTCATTTACATAAGATTACAGTATGGAGTTCTTCAAGTGGGGGGGTGAGTAAATTTTTGAATGGTCGGCAACGCGTGTGTGACATTCGTGACGTTGCTTGCAGGCGTCCACAGGCTACGGTAACCGCACACTATCAGGCGGGCCGTATGCCTGTGTGCCACCATCGTGTTATAAAAAAACATAGAATTGTGATGACGTAAAAATAACGTCATTCATTCCATCACGTCCGTCTCATTAGGCCTGCGCGAAATATAAGCAAAACGGGCTACGTGTAGCAGCGTTATCTTACAAACCTGTTAACCATGCAGTCTAGCGAGTGACCCTTTTATGAAAGAAGCCTACGTCCAGAAGTGGAAGTTCAAGAAGCTGGTCATAACCATAAATCTCATCGTAATGAGATTTTTATTCTACGATGGTGGCAAACAGGCTTAGGGTTCGCCTGATGGTAAGCGGTTACCGCAGCATATGGACGCCTGTAACATCAGAAGTATCAACCCTTTAGAAATTTATTTGCTCCCCTCTTGAAGGACCCCATATTATAGTCCCTTGGAAGAATCTCAGCAGGGAGCTCATTCCACAATCAGAGCATTTTCGGGAGGAAATTCCTCTGAAATCGCATTGTACGCGACCATTGAGGTTCTGATGTTGAAGATGAACTCCCTGCCGATGGCGAGCGGTGCGATGGTAGAAAGTGGCTGTGGGCATCATGACAAAGAATTCCTCGGAACACAACCCATTGTACAAGCGGTAGAACACACATAAGGAGTCCAAATCTCTCCTTTTAAAGGTTCGATACCGCTTGTGAGTATATATCTGTATATGTATATGAAAATAAATGTTGTTATGTGTATGTATTTATATACTACTACCACTTGATCGATTTACTTTAAAGTTTTTATAATTATATTAACACATCTCTGGAAAGGTTTAGAAAGTAATTTCATTTGTACTTCCAAAATTAGCCACTGCAAGCGTGGCAGCGTACCACTGGTGTGACTTCTTTGGGGTCACCCCTCGTGTTGAAACTTGTTTCAGGTGTCCCGTTGCTGTGGTCTGAAGATTACATCTGAAGGCTACATTGTCACTCTGGCTAAGAATAATCACCACGTTCTAGTCCTCAACACCCTTTATATTGTCTGAGGAGTAACTCGATGGCTGTAAGTCTGCATACTACAAGATCTCACACTTATTCCCTATATTTTATATTAATTGCTGTTTTTACAAAGCTTAACATTTTTTTGCTATACCAGTATTTGACTAAATTTTTTTTTCGTTATTTTTTTGTGTTAAATTTCATGTTAGCCTATTTTAACACTCTATCCATGAGCAGTAAGTGACGATTATTACGATGTTATGTATCATGTATGCGTCAAGATTGTCGTTTGATGGCATTGTATAATTATAAGCACAGTGAATCATCGCTCATATGGATGGAATCAAGTCATTATTTCCAAAGTATTGAATATTTACATGCCTATTTGTTTTGGTTTTTCATTTCTCACTGTATTATTATTATTTTTGATTGCATTTAGTTATAGTAATGTAAAATCCAAAGGCTAGTATATAACATTCAAATTCATTTTAGTCTGGTTCATAAACCATTTTGTTGATTTTGGTTATGGGGAAAGTTTCGGATTCATGCTATATAATATAATATGTGATTAATGTTAGAATAGTTTAAAAAATGCACGCTGATCTGGTGCATCATATATCACTTTTATTAATAGAAGAGTAGATATATTCCAATAAGTAGTCGAAAAATGTGTGGCCATGCCCGAAACTGCCTGCCAAAGGAAAATTGCCATAACCAAATTTAACTGAAGAATTCCCATCGACAGGACTTGTTTCTAAATTTAGCAGCTGGTATGGTTCCTAGTTCCGAGTGAAGATTTAATAATGTCAATTAGGGGACTGCATGGAAGTGTCGCCTCGTACAGTATTGTTGTTTCAATTCACCCTGATATACTGACTGCACGTTCAACTCACTGATCAAGATGGTCACCTGGTCACTGCACTGCGTCAAGTGCCTCGGATTCTGTTGCCACAGAGAACAAATATATAACTTGTACCAATAAAGAATGGATTAGGAAATAGGCCTACCTCAATCTTGCTTAGGTTTACCACATTCACAGCCCGTCACTCGGATCCTAGTGGGCGGTACTTTTGAAACGGCACCCGTTTCAAAAGTACCGCCCACTCGTAGCCGAGCGACTTAATTTAACAAAAAATATATTAGTTTCCGAGATTTAAATTTACTGAAATAAATTTATAAATGGTCTAATTTTATTACACGGATTAATACGTTGCTTTTTCAATTATTCTATTATCATTTTTAGTTTGCTTTTCTCAAACTCTAGTAAATTTTGCCAATACGTTCGGTTATATTCGTCTAAGCGCCACTTTCGCCCGGCGGTGAATGTGGTAAATGTAGGTATATTATTCCTGTATATTTATAAACATTGATACGTAATGCATTTTAAAATNTATTATCATTTTTAGTTTGCTTTTCTCAAACTCTAGTAAATTTTGCCAATACGTTCGGTTATATTCGTCTAGGCGCCACTTTCGCCCGGCGGTGAATGTGGTAAATGTAGGTATATTATTCCTGTATATTTATAAACATTGATACGTAATGCATTTTAAAACAGAAGAATCTGGTAGTAATCTCATCGCGTAAAAGTAGGTATATTGTAGTGAGAAAAGGAAGCAAAGGAAGTGGTGGCCACTTCTACATACATTCTTTATTAGTATGGATAATAGCAATATGCTTTTTGCCAGTCTGGGTGTTGCGTGCGCGAGTTCTGTTTGTGAAGGTCCCGGCAACAGAGAATATTCTCTAATGCGGAGTTTTTTTTTAATTATTTAGTATACATATGGAATTTTAAATTTTGAGTTTTGTGTTTTAAATGAACAAATTGTAACGCACAATTGAGTTGTTATTTAACAAAATTAAAATTGTTCTGGTGACCAATGGGGGCGACACCGTTAAGACGTGCCATCTAGTTTAGGTTAATCTCGTATACAATATTATATATTGTCCGTTAAAATTATATTTACCATTTACAGAATTCTTGTGTCTATACAAAATGTTTTTCATGTACTCTTGTTTTGAGAGCCTATTACGTATTTGAAATATTTTTCATGTGTAGGTATTACCGTGAAACATTATTAAGATTTGCGTTTATTATCTTAATGATGGAACATGTATAATGTATTCTTATAGACCGCTTTAAATTAACTCTGCAATAATTTTGTATAACATAAATTGGATTGTTAAAATTCAACGTAGTAATAGTTTATCAGGCATTTTCTTGTATGTAGCGAGTTTTCAATGGTAATTTCTAATCTAATCTTAAATTGTATACTAGCCGCACTCAGCTCGTAGAATTCCAGCAGGGGGCCATTCACCAACGTGAAACGCGGAATCGGAATCGATAAATAATATCGATGAGTCGAGATGAGATCAACGTAGCGAATGGTAAAAATATAGAAACCGGCTTCGTCTTTGTGAATTATTTTGACAAAGCGATTGTGATTTGTGGTGTACAGATCGTCTCAGTGCGACGGCGTAGCATTAGCAAACGATTAGGTTGACTTGATAGTTGTCGTAGAGATTATTCTGAGAATCGGTCGACCATTTGTAACTAACAATTAATGGATCACGGTCGACCACAATTCAGCGTTTACTCACAAAAGGTTTTCTCAAAACAAATGCTATAATTATACACTTGTTATGTACACGAATTTGCCATTTTGTTCGAAGTTGTATTACAGCCAGTATACAGCCGGTTGTATTTGTACGGTCGCCAAATTATATATTTTTGTATAATTAATCACATTTTTATTCCAAATTGATATTACATAGGTAGTAGGTACAAAATGCTGTTTACTAATGCAATACCATATTATATTTAGGCGTGATCACAGAACACGACGTGAATTGTCCCCGCTCAGTTTTTATTCGATTGACCACATGGGGCTCGGGCGTGAAGTTAAATTACTTAATCGTATTTGAAATTAAAATTTACTAGTAATGGTCACATACAATTTGAATTTTTTTTTAATTTGACAAATCCGCGGTCTTCCAGGTTCCATTCGAGCGTAACACATTCGGCAAACAGTTTGCAGTTTAAAACCTGCGGCACGTCCAATCGGTCTCTGATTTGCGCGCATAGATTACGAACTAGTTTGTTTTGATCTGCCGCAAACTGTTTCAGTGGTGTCCTTGAGATTTTAGTAGAAATAAAAGCAATTTTGCACTATAATTATCTCATTAGATGACAAAATTGAAATTATATAAATTAAACAAATTTTAAGCTGTGGCACGTAACAAAATATATTGTTGTGTATGACCATTATACTCGTATTTATTCCGAAAAATAATTTATTTTGGAAATAGTACTTAATCAGACCACCTAATTTTAAGTGTGATATTTTATCAATATTAATATAGGACGCTCTCTAATTATTATTTGATCGCAATATATTTCCAATTTAGAATATTTAATCTCAAATTTCAAAAGTCAAAACACGATACATTATGTTACCTACTAAATGTTACTAAAAATATTACGATTAATGTTAAAAAGTATTTATTGATAATAGTTGGGCACTTTCATATTGCGGAGCCATATAATTTATATTGTTCAATGTAACACACACACAAGTTGATGAGTAACGTGTATAAATATTACGTGTACTTAATTAGAAATAGGTATTTATTTTATGTATGAAACAAATTTACAATATTCGATACGTGAAATTTAGATGTGATATGAGCAATAATAGAGAGACATGTACCAACCAACATTTTAATATTTGGTGACTCAATATTTTGAAAGACACGATGGTGCTAATTCTACTGTAACTGAACTCAACTAAATTCAGTCCCTCACCATCTTTTTCTAATGTCAAACGCTAAAATGACATAACTACATTTTTGGTGTTGTCAGTTTTGTTTAGACGCGTCAAAATTAAGAAATTAAGACGTTTCCACGGAATACACCGACTAAAGATACGCAAAAACGCAACATTTTTTTTGTACCGTTTGACTGAAATGTAGGTTGCAACTCGCTAAAAATGTTTGCTATCTCGTTTTGGTATTTGACATTAGAATAAGATAGGGAGAGTCTGAATTTAGTTTGTGTTACATCGGAATTGGTACCAAATGTAAAGGCTGCCAGGGAGAGCAGGGAACCCGCCAGTCTTACCGAAGCCAGTGATAAGTGTTGACGCTTTGAGTCTGAACCGCTATTGATTAGTGAGTAACTTTGGTTTATTTTTCATATTGTTTTTAAGTTATTTGTTTCTGGATTTTTTGTCCCCATAGTATTAGGGAATTTTATTTTCTTTATTTTAACTAGGTTTAGAACGAGTCTACACACCCTCGCGGATAAGCAGGTGTAATTAATACTCTGTTTTGTCGTTTTATTGTTTTGTTTAATTATATGTTCTTGGCCTATATAAATGAATAGTATTTTTGGCCAGTGTGTTTAGGCCTCTAGGGTTAGGAATTTTTACTGCCAAATTATTTTCTTACGATATTTGTGCATGCACATAGTAATTATTTTATTGTATAATATTTGTAAAAAAATAATTATTAATTGTTGCCAATTTTTTTGTTTTATTAATATTCAGGGTTTTAATATTATAATGTTCTATTTTTAATTCGTTGTCATTGATCAAAATTATTGTGTGTTAGTGAGGTGATTAACCGGAATAGAACTTTTTATTGCCCCAAAGGGAGCGTTTGACGCTATTAATAATATTGCTTTAGGATTGCATAAAAAAAAATATTAAAAAGTGGTGTGATAAGTTTTGGATAATTTTACAAATTATACTATTTTTTTGTGTGATTCCAATGTTGAAAAATCCTCAAGTCGACATTTAATTAACATCCAGTCACAATTTTCAACGACGTGTATCGTTTTAGTGGAGCACCCGGTACCCGACACTCGACATTGTTTCCTCTGTTCTTGCCGTGTATCTTATGTAGGGATCAGCGTAGAAATATCGAGTAGTAGTTCTCAATTGATATACACGCCGTATCACAGGTTCGCCTGTAATGGCGACCTTGTTCGAAGGTGTTTGTTAGCGGGGGCGCGGCGGGTATTCGTCGCGCGCGCCCGGCACCACTTTGCCGTAGAGTAAGGGGTCGCGTACGGAGGGCAGTCAAATGGTATCTATTGTCCATTGACAAGTTGATAATAATTGTATCATTAGAGTACATACAGTAGCCTTTCTCGGGAATCTTTAAAGTTACCTATATACACGTTAAAAGCAATTTTGGTAAATATATATATCTATATATATATAACTATATTCCCTTATGTATCCAGCAATAAATTACTTCAGTAGTTATGTAGGAGCACGTTATTTAGCGCCGACGATGAGGGGTCACTGGGGCGCCGCAAGCCCCGACTCCGCCGCGAGCGCGCTCGATGAGGGACGTTAGTGTTTTGACGTGGCGATGTTATCGATATTAGTTCGCAGTGTTATTGTTGCCGGATCTTACGGATTTATGTTTTAATTTTTTTATGAAAGAATA
Organism: Thaumetopoea pityocampa; assembly: GCA_017165845.1. Classification (NCBI taxonomy): domain Eukaryota; kingdom Metazoa; phylum Arthropoda; class Insecta; order Lepidoptera; family Notodontidae; genus Thaumetopoea; species Thaumetopoea pityocampa. Next base: position 22,201 of record WUAW01013205.1, on the reverse strand, counting down.
TAGTTAGTCCACGTAGTCAGATAAAGTTTTCTAAAGTCATATGTGTAGAATTTTTTTTTAGAGAAATGATCTACTTTGCAGTTTTTAAGGCAATTCTTTGCCGATTTTAGTTTTACTCATTCCCTCGGAGTGCCCATACGAATTATAAAAAAAAATGTGAATGCCGTTCGACAATGTAGTCGTGGCACATGGCCTGTCCCTACAAATAATACCCGCGAACACTAACGTCCTCGGGGCGCGCCCCGTGGCGGCGGCGGGGTTGGCGCGCCGCGTCCTCGGCGCCGGGTGGCGTGCGGCAGTAGGGTTCGCAGCGCACAAGGTGAGCTCTAATGTTACCCTCCCTATTGGAGGTGGGCCGTATTGCCTATCGTTGGCAGCAAGCACAGCTCGATGATTCCACTTGGACTGTTGTGGCGTTTCCGTTCAATTCTGTGTGACCACTTTGACCATATTTTTTATCTGTGGGTGGGGTCGTTTTTTATTTATATACGATTCCATTACTTTTAGATAATTGAAAGACGGCGTGCTCAAGCGGTTTTATTGTATTAATTTGTCCCCGCCCACTTTGACCCGACGCCGACCGCCACCGTTCTAGAACCAACGTTAATAATAAAGGTTGTGAGCTCTATTCCCATTGGAAATCTAAGCCACGTGTGTGCTTGTGCAATAAATATCACAGTTTGGATCTAGGCTTTTAAATTATTATAGATTATATACATTGTTGAGCTGATTATAAAAAAATTTAATATATTATTATACCTTTTAATATTGTTAAAGAATTCTAATTGCATTCCACATCTTAGAGTGAACGAATTTGAGATGACCGTATTCAGTCTACATTATACAAATTATTTTTTTTTTACAATTGTAGGATTATTAGCAGTTGCCAATGTTTTTCCTTTAGTCAGTAAAAGTACAAATATTTTAATATACAATCTTGGTATTTACGTATTGTAGTAATCTTATTTTGTAATTGTTTCTATAACTGTAAGCATAATTTTTTTCACCTAAGCGGCGGCCATTTTGATATTTCTCCTCTCACAAATTATTCTGTAGACAACAAAACATATCATACCGAATCAATTTAGTTCTGATAGAAATCCGCAACTCCCGTATTTTACACCTTGTTGGTTTAGATATATGTTAAAATGGCTATTTTGTTTTTAAATTATTAGATTTAAGTATATTCTTAAGATACAATGTCTCATTTTCTTGTCGTTTTTTATTTTGAAAATGTGAAATTTATTGTAATAGTGTGAAAGGTGCAAGTTCCAAATGCATATTTTAATTTTTGATCCAAAGATTTCATTAATTCCTTATATTATTTTAATTATTATTAATTCTCGATATATACAAATGACATTTGTGGAGTGTGCATTGGTATTTGATAATAGGGTTAAATGAATTATTCAGTAGAGTTGGTGCAGCTGAGCAATCTCTACTATATTCTCTTAAGAATATATTGCTCAATAATTTAATTCTGTTAAAAGTATTTTTAGGAGTAGTCCACCATGTGTTTAGTATGAGTGTGGACGCTGACACGAAATTATATCTAACAGACAATACCCTCCGTGTAATTGGAAAAAGTTGAAGTTTATTATTAGATGTAGTTGTTTGCCTTCGCGGCGGCTCGCCGGAGTGCAGGGGGCGCAGCACCACCGGCACGGGTACGCCACCGGCTCTGAGACCATTATCTCGAACGGCACGTTTTGTAAGTGCACGAGACACGGGCCTTATACGTGCCCGGTGTCATCCAACTTATCTTTAACTTAAAATCAAGGCTCGGAACCGGTTTAAAATATACCGGTTAATAAAGTTTGTTACAAGTATCGTTTTCGTTTAGAACGAAACCGATAAGTATATCGTTCTATAACCGAAATAAACCGGTTAAAGTCAAACGCGGCAGTTAGCAGAAAGCACACTTTTGAATCTCTATTCTCGGCGGCGTTGTATCAAAGTAATTTCAAGGATAACCTGTTAATAACCGTTAATGAATGCTACCATTAGAAATAATTTATTTGCAGAATAACGTTTAATATACCGGTTTGAAGGAACCAAACCGAAATGATTATGTTCCTATGTAATTATGGCCAAACCGGATTGAAAACTTAACCGGTTTCCGAGCTCAGCTTAATGTATACGTGATTAATGTTAAAAGTATATACCGGTTTATATAATGTGCTGGGCATACCCTGTGCGATGGTGTTGACTGTCATTATAGTATTTTGCCCCGCAGTCAACGAAAATTGTTATGTAATCCATACAGGAGTCTCTGCTGCATTGTGCCTAGATCTTAGAAATAAATGGTATCAAGGTAGAGTTAATCTCAAATATTTTGGCTCTTTGAATATTCCATGATATTATTTTGTTTTCATGAAAATGTATTTACATTATATACATAATTAGTAATATTGTATACAATATGATTATATACATTGCGTGGTTTGTAATTTGATGTTTCATTATTTATTTTTATTAAAATCTAAGATGCCCAACTGGTTGTCTGTCCACTGGCATGGGATGAGAGGGGTGCGAGTAGTGAGTGTTTTGGGTAAACACCTATAATTATATTCAGCGCAACCAACCATATTTCCTCGTGGACAGAGCAAAATTGTTGTTTTAACTGGTTGCACATCTTACTTTGACCAAATTTATTTACCGCTGAAGTTACTTGAGAATTTGGACGTTTGTCTCTTTGCACTCTTTGTTTTACCTATTTTGATGGCGAGTGCAAGTTTTCACGTGACGTTAGCGGGTCACCGATAATTATAAGTTTACCAACGTGAATTGTGGCCAGGACGACAGCAGCACAGCCGTGTGACTCAGAGCCTGCCTAAGATATATTTTTGTCATGATTTTATTTAGGTATATACATGTTATTATTCACATATTACAGTTTTCTCAATATTAGCTTGTATTTTAATTAAGAAATAATCATATTTAACATTGCCAGGTGATCAGCGACCTGCACTTTAATATTTTTGGAAACTATTGAACTTAAATTGTACTGACTTTATAAATATATTTACTTCAATAAAGATTTTCCATGCCACTAAAGGATGTTTTATTTTTCGCTTGTTCTACAATTGTTACCTGAGACTTCGTACGGTCAAATCCCTTTGGAGACGATTTGCATTTGTATAGGGTTTTTCAACAAGAACTTTGTTTTCTAAAACAAAATAAAACAAAGAATTTAGATGAAGAT
>WUAW01013199.1:2738-13029 GCA_017165845.1 Thaumetopoea pityocampa | reverse complement strand
GCAATCTGTATGCATGGTTTTTTTGAAAAAAATATTCATTGTACAGACACGGCTCGTTTACGATTTTATTATATGTATAGATAGTTTAATACTAACTTGCTGTTTTAATTTTATCCGTTCTTCTTCCATCTGTTTTCGTCTTTCGCGTATGATAGCGTGTTTTTCTTCGCGTTCACGAGCTCTTTTTTCCATTCTTTGTAAAAATTGTGGTACTTTTAAACAATGTAATACTAGAGATTGGTCTGTAAATTGAAAGAGGCCAGAAGCATTACTTTGAATACTTTTATAAATGTTAGACAAAAAAAATTTTTTGGTACCTTGTATGTTATGGAGTTTAAGTTCGTTTGTTAAACATTTTATTTTGGGATTTAGTTTGCGATCTACTTGGTAATATGTTTTGCGTACTTCCTCCCGCATGATATCAACAGAATGGCGAGATACCTCTATAATCTTATTATACTTAAGTTCCTTTATTAACCTATTTTGTTCTTCCAGTTTTGCTTTCTGAAGAGCAATTATATGTTTTTGTACATTATATCTGAAATTATAGGTACATAAATGTATTAATCCTTAGTCAATGTAAGACCGTTTACTATCCAGCTCAAGGAACGTTTGTTAATAATTGATAATAGCACTACCAGTTAAATGCCCGTACGGTTCCTGTGTTCCGTGCGGTCGGAGCCGCTGGTAAAATTAAGTAGCTGTATTATTAAATATACATATAAATTATTATTATACCTGTGTTGGTAGGTATTGTAATCTCGAACCACGTGCTTAGCTTTATTGTCAACTTCTTTTGATTGTTTCTTTTTTCTCGTTATTTTATCAAAAAAGTTGTTTAAAATAGCCTGTCTTTGTTCAACCACATATTTTTTTCTATGGCAAACATAACGTTTCCATTTATTTACAAATTTCTTCATTAGTACTTCTTTATCATGAATGGCTATCCTTAGAGGAGTTCCACTTAAAATGTTTTCTATTTTGCCACAATTTGTACTCTTTAAATAGGTATCCTGAATGTCAGGTATCTTAAGGTCTCGAAAAGCTGTTTTGGCATTCACTTTCACTTTTTCATTTGTTTCAGCATTTTCTTTTTCTCTCATTATTATTAGCTGTTTTAAATCACTTTCTTGTATATCAATTTTATTGTCCGAGATTTGCCGGCTTAACTTATTAGCGTTTGGTTTGTCCACATAACTGTTGTCATTTTTTGAATCTTTGGAAGTTTTGTTAGTATAAATACATTCAACTTTAAAGATATTCTCTTCAATTTCAGTATTCTTATCTATATCTGTTACATGACTGTTGAAATAGATTAACTCTTTATGATTTTCCATAATACTACATCGCGTTGGTAATTTAATAGCATCTGGTTTCACAATTAGTTTAAAATCGGTATCATTATAAATTCCTAAATGCGTATTATTATTCGTAACGTCATTTAATGTAATAACCTTGTCAATTGTTTCATCGGCACTACCATTAGATAACTTGCCCATCCTGTTAACAAATATTTTAGTGTCATTTGGTGATGTAGATTTATGTTATGGATATCATTACGCCATTTTATATTTAATAAAGAGCATTTTCGTTATTTAAGTACTTCCTAAAATTAATTAAATGATTATAAAATGTCATTTAAATGGTGGGTATAAATAAATATTTGGACGAAATATTGATTAGAAAAATAGTTTAAATACCCAATTGGTAACTACATTTTTAACCATATATAAAATTATAATCAAGAGTTTAGACGTCGAACCCGGTAATATATGATTCTTATGCTGCATTAAACTATTATATTAGTGGAAAAGATAAATTGGGTTTTGGTAACATCTATTGTCTATTGCTTAGGTACAGTAGGACCTCAAAAATAAGTTGCATTGGTATTCTTCGTCCGCGCAGACGAGTACTAACAAACGCCGATTAAAACCGATTGTAAGCACCAATTTAATAAAGACCTCATTGCAGTACAAGTAAGGTTGAAAATGTAATGACAGATGAACTGGTGTTATCTCGCTCTTAATAAGCAAACGCCACAATGGTGCGTTCACGTTCGAGCAATGGCCGACGAAGCTTTAACCCGTGCAAAGGCACTGCCTTATATTAGGTAAAATTTGTTCGCAGTTTTAAAAAAAAATGCTTACTGCACAAGTAACTACATCTTGTAACTTATTTTTGTAGTAATACTGTACATTGTTATAAAAATGCAATTATATCACCATTCTGAAAACATACACTACTAGTTATAAGCCTCCCCGTAGACCAGTCTTTCACAAATTGGAAAATAACGTCCCCTTGTTGACGCTGAAGGCTTTTAGAAGTTTCAAAGAAAATTAGGAGGTATTAAGAAAATCTAGAGGGGTGACGGCAGACAAATTGTAATTATTAAAATCCAGTTTGAAATCACCCTGCCATCGAAAAAGTGTTACAGCTGTTTCGTATAACAGGTAAAACAAACTATTATTTTTTCTATTTAATTTAGTTACATTAAGGCACGATTAAATAATAATAGTTACTTTTTAATAATCATTTTTATAACAAAACTGCGTGTTCGCCACTTAGTTTTTAAATTAAGTGAATTATAATAATGGAATTAGGTATATCTTTTCTATGTAGTATAACAACCAAGTTTCACTTCTGGTTCTAGTTTTTATTAAACAACGCTATTTTTACAACCGTACGTGTATTGACATGATTATTTGTCTTGTTCTAACTTGCTCAATACGGATTCAGTTACATGAACTGAACAAATGTTTGCAAGTTTGTTATAATTCCAATATATGTATATATAATGGCAGTGATTGTTTATTTTCATTAGCATTATAGCGCGTATCGCATCATCATATCGGTAACAAGTTTTCAAGTATGTAAATATTTTAATCATATCTTACGTAAGCAATGTCAGCAACAAAGAAGAAGAGAAGGCAGTACGGTGTGGACCGTATTAAATACGGATTTATCAAAATCCGTCATCGCCAGTGTGCCTTATTTGTCTAAAAACATTTTCGAACATAGAGAAGCCATCTAGGCTACAAAGATCCTTTAAATAAAGTACATACTGATAAGAAAGACAAAGGTGTGCCCTATTTCCAAGACCTAGAAAAAAGTATACAGTTCAGCCAAATATAATAAAACTGTTTAGCAGCTTCTAAGCAAAACGGTTGTGACTTCGTGTTTCATAGGTACAATATCTCATTGTTAATTGTTAAATCCGCAAACTACATACTATATGGGTAATTTAATTTTACTTACATTTGTATGCTCATTCATGTATGTAAGTTTATCTGGGTCTGGATGTTTTCTGTGTCTAAAGAAAGTGTATTAAGAAAGTTGTCTAGAACCGTTGTGTAACATGCGCTGTTTCAGAACATTTATTTTTATTACTAGCTTTTGCCCGCAGCTCCCGCGTGAATGTCGGCTTTCCGCTACATGAAAAATCCGGAAACAATAACAGATTTATATAAAAGCCAAGTAACCACTTTTACTTGAGCTCTCGTTCCTTAACGGCGACTACTAAAACAGGGATCAACCTGTATCTTAAATTTTACTGGACTGATTTTGATGAAACATGCCGCAGTATTTAAGTTGGAATAATATCTTAGACTAAATAGTTTGACTAAAATATACTTGCTGGTTTTTGTATGATTTAGTTGCAATAATGTATCGACAATTTTTTCAAAACAATACCGGTGAAGTTTTTCAGATTCCATCCACTCTTTGCCTAATCAGTAGAAAATAGTAATAGACGACGACAACACTTACATTATTAATTTCGTATCACCTAAAACAATTTCTTAAAATTTTCGGCTGTTCCTTTGGGTTTTTCCTAACTTTTATTTTTCTTTAACCACATCTGTATTGAGGCGAACAAATCAAAAAAAAATTATAATCGGACGGGCCGTTTTTGAGCCGAGACTAAGGCACGGCGATTGATTTTTATATATACAGATAATCACTAATAGAGAAAACTAGAAAATAAAACGCCCATAACTTTTTAACAACCCAAATGAGCTTGTATATTATGGTGCGATACACCAATCTCGCGTACAGAACATGGTGTAGAAGTCAAGCGAAACAGTGCATACGGTGTACTCGCCCATCACATTCAATAGTCGTTTAGATATGTCTCAATAAGTAGGTAATGAAAGAACGGCGTTAATTAAAATAATGTTTAAGTACAATTCTACAGGTTAATTATAAGCTTAATGATTGGACCGATTATCCAGAAAGAGTCGCGCGTGGAGGTTCGATTCAAAAGGCAGAAAACCGTTTACAAGGAAGGCCTATAACCAACAGTGAATGTCTTGCGCTTGATGATGATAATCAAAAAATCAATTTACTAGACGAATTGTTTAACACGAACTACTGAAAATCGAAAGCGAACCCCATACACTCAGATCACTTGCCGTATCGACACTAGATCGATTACCGCACGAGCGTTAGTGCACTCTGCACACTAGTTAAAAGTGCACAGAACATTTGGTTCGCCAAAAAAGGTATCCCGACAGCACTACTATGTAGTCGGGCAACGTCAGCGTCGCATTTTATGCAGATATTAATTCTATTAGTTTTTCGCTAGCGGGGGGGGGGGGGGGGGGGGCTCCTACTAGCTACAAACTGCGCCGGCCTTCATCAACACATTAGGGCTTTTAGGGTTAATCTTTTACATTAGCTTATTATGGTAAGGCCAAAGCGTATTTAATACGATAATAAACATTATCTTAGTGTGTTTCTGCTCTTACTTTCCCGTAACCAAGAAACTATTCTTATCAACTCACTATGGATCTTCGGTGCATCCGCACTACGAGTAGGTGTATCATATAATCCACTGAAAGTTTATATAGGTACTTATATTTCTTTTTCATATATTTTTATTTAAAACTTCATTTGTCAATCAATCAATCTGTGCAATCATTTCTCAAGGAATTTCTTTAGAAAAATAATATTCGTTTCTATGAAATATCGATCTAACAAATAATATGACGACACTCCTCACTGTTTTGTTAGCATAAAAGTCACCTGCAATTTTTTAAGTACCTGTATACAGAATCACTAAATATTTTTAGTGAAATAAAATCGATTCTTTATAATATTTAAATCATTCAATGTAAAATCAAGCGAACAATTTCTTTTTATAGCTTGAGGAGTTTTGGCGGCAACCAAAGTGAAGCATCACTTGAAGTTTTATTTTAACGTTTTATATTAGTTTATTGTGATGTTTAAGATATAAATTTGATGTTCTTATGCGTATTAATCGTCAAAAATCGTGAACAATATTGATACATTGGAATAAAACTGTGACTAACATACCAAAGTGATCGTATTTTTACAAGGCAATAAGCCTGCGGATCTTGCCTAATCAATGTGGTAATGTCATAGTCTTCGGATTAACGTCAAAACTGTCAAGAAGGAATAAATATAAATGTACATCAGCATTTTCTTGTTAAATTGATGAAAGTATGTATTAAAATGATGACTTGTCTTAAAGGTCTCAGATACCAGGCCATGAAATATCTTTTCATAGGTTAGGTTATTANATCTGTGGGTTATTATAAATATTACCACGAATAAACTTTGTTTACATAATTTCAATAGATGTATCTACCTTTATTTAATGAATCTGAAAAGAAATATTACGTCAAGATCCCGGCGAAACTATGTTTCTCGGCAGTATCAATACCGTTACTTGCCTTTATTACATGTTTGGCGATTACTATGTATAAAGATTTTGAAAGAGCGAATAACACACATTGTAAAGTTCCCAACTTCTTTCCGTCGATATCGGCATCCATAGGAAATTATGAACCACAGCAATCTATTTGGAGAATTGCAATTTACATTCATGCACCTATAAGGTTTTATATAATATATTTGCGATGGAAGTACTATAGGAATGTCATACAGGAAAATTGCAAAGTAATTGTTAAATTAGCAGTATTTTTAAATGTTATGGAAAATATTGCATTAATTGGATTAACACATTGGACATCATCTAAGAATTATAGTAAGTACTACTTACATACTAGCCTTATGTTATTTTTACAAAACATTATTCATCTATTTCTATGTTTACAGAGCAACATGAAATATGTTTTAAAACTTTTATTGGAACTTCAGTATTTTACATGTTATTTATATGCATACTACTGAGTAAATATCGGAGAAGACCCAGTATTACATATAGGGAAAGACAGTCTGTGAAATTAAAATGGAGAGCTTTCTTAGTAAACGTAACATCATTTGCACTTGCTGCTTATTTTTTCTTGAGACACAACAGCTATTGTGAGTCATATGGTAAGTAAATCTTTAACTAGTTGAACCCTCAACTTCCACTCAATAATATGATGACGAATATTATAACTCCTAATTTTGGATTCATACTACCCAACTCTGAAATTTCAATATAATGTTCTCAAGTTGTAGAGATAACAGATTCATGTATATTCTATTTATATACTAGTTGAAACAAAATAAGGGCAACAAGGTATTTTTGGTGTATCATAAAAACAATAAATACATTGTTTAATTTCTGTAAAAAAAATGTTATTGTTTACAGTTTGTTAATTATTGCTTAAGTTAATTATCAATAAACATTTTTATTTAACTTTTGATAAAAATAGTCCATTTAGTATAAAACACAAACAAGTTAATGAAAACTAATAAAAAAATCACTTTTTACTTACTTTTTTAGTTATATTGGGCATGCTGCTCTTGCATAATTATGCACTCTTGAAGCCTGAAATGCATACCCTGCCTCATTTATTCGGCTGGAATCTCTTTCCATTCACTTCAAAGTATCCCACCTATGTTCTGTTGGTTTTAAGTCTGGACTGTTTGCTAGCCACAGTAATTGTCTACACACACTTGAATATTAGTCTTCCCCTAAAGATTGGATCACTTGAGCTGTGTATGCAGGCATTGTCTGGATCAGAATGTACCCTAAATTCTTTTACTGTACAAATGAGATCTGATGACTTCCTCAATGTAACACTAAGCAGTTACAGTACCTTCATTTAAAATAGCGAGCTTAAATTTATTTTTTGTTGTGTAAGCTATTTCCATTATATTATTTTTTATTATTTACATTCCATTACGGCATGCAAAATTCACTGATCGTTGAATTTTTCATTAACAAGTACAATGTATAAAACTTACTTTGGACTTGTTAATGAAAACCAACATGCCCATTGATTTAAGACTCATTCCAAATATTGATGGAATATCTTTAAACAATTTGAATATTGAGCCCTGATTAAAGGAATTTGAACAACTCATCATTTCAAAGATTGCTGGTCTTCATGCAATTGATTAGGGCTCAATTGGTTACTGATACAAATGTCCTTTATTAGCCATAGGCGATTTTGTAATGATTTGCATTCTCAGTGAGCACTTAGCCGGATGTACCGACCCTCGTGACAGTTATACTGCGAACTACCCAAACCAGCTCTTCTTGGAACACCGCCCATCTCTTTGGAAGTGATTTCAAACATTTTGGATAGCTCTTTGAAAAAACCTGCAGACCATTGTGAATATCCCTACTTGGGTCATTGTGTTGGCTCTGGTAGCAATAATCGTCTTCTTGTGTCTATTCTACCTGTGGCATATTACTACCATGATACTAAATGAAACAACACAAGAAAAATCAAAATAATTTCAATTTACTTTTTGATAATAATGGCTAACATTTATTCTTAGTTATAACTTCAGAGAAAGAGTTCGTAATATAAATGTTTTGCTACTTATCAGTTATATTAGTTAATGTTCATTAAGTTACACTGATATGTAAAGATCCAGTAGCCCTTATTTCGTTTCCAATAGTAGATTTATAAGTTTTGATTCAGACTAGTACCTAATATTAGTTTCTTCTGAAATGTCATAAGAGACCAGAAGTAAGTTCACCAAGTACTTGCCAATAATTCCATTATGCACTAACGGGACCGGAGAAGGAGATAGACATTAACAAGTGTCAATCTTGTAGTACCTTCATGCCATCCTCGAAAGTTGTTTTGAAATCAAATTATCATCATCAGCACAGGCACACCCATAATTTGATATAGATCTCCTGTATGATTGCTGCATCAAGTAGCTGTGAGCTGCCTCCACCCATCAATCACCTATGACTTTAATAGTCTAATTACCGGACTGCACCAGAAGGGGGTTATGTTTTTCGAATGTATGTTGCATGTGTATATTTCTTTGGCACGCTCTGTATCAAGCCTAAACGGCTTGATGGATTTTAGCTTGAGAGGTGTCGTTAGTATCGTCTTAACAGTGAGAGTGACACTGGGTATATCACAATTATAAAAAATTAAATTTTCACGAAGTCGGGGGTTTTTTTTTCAATAACGTTTTTATTTTTATAGCTGTTATAACCTAAATGTTGAGAAAATATTACACTTGTTCCAGAAATACATTCTACTACATTGCAAAATTTGTGTCATTATATAAAAATGAATTTTATTAAATTATATAAATTCTGAGACATCACATCACATTAGATCACATCACATTAGATCACATCACATTAGTATATAAATGAAATGTAAAATTTGATATATTAAATTGGCATATTTCCATGTGGGCGACCTAGACAATAACAACGTTTTTCTTTTACTTAAAGCTTACTACTACATAGAAACTACCATACAAATACAAAAATATATGTATTACACTGCTACGACAACAACAATAGTGTCAATTCTGATGTAACACAAACTAAATTTCGGCTCTCCTCTTTTTCTAATTCCAAACATCAAAACGTGATAGCAAAGCGAGTTTCCAACATTTCTGTACAAAAAATGCGTTTTTGCGTATCTTTAATTTCGAGTTCACATTTAAATTTGTATGTAGAATTTAATTTTGACGTGTTTATACAAAACCGAAAGCGCTAAAATTGTTGCTATCTCATTTTATCGTTGAGTATTGGAAAAAGATAGAAGACCCTAAATTTTTCTATGTTACAGCAGAAGTATACCAACATGACATTTGATTTTGTCTTTAGATACTCGACAACTGTTTGTGACACACATTACTGTGCTGTGTCATGGAGGCCCAAACATGTCTAAATTAAAAAATAATGTGGATTAAATGCTTTCTTTCTTTCTGTTCCAGTTTATTCAATGTTTGGTTTATCCGAATATATAACAGTGATAAGCAATATCGCGTTCCATTTGACTACTGTATATGACTTACAAATTAATTTTGTATGTGTTACAAACAAAGGTGTGGATACGGAGTAATGGTGTAGAAATATTTCTTTAGCACAATTCACGTTCATATTTATTTATAATGAAGGCTCTTAATTTATTTAAGAACTTAAAAATTATAAAAAGAAGCGATGTATTATTAAAACATATCAACAATTACATTATTTATAGAAACAAATGTTAAACCATGAGCAATAAAATGTGTAACAAAGCAATAACTAACTGGTGAGGTGAGGTGAGTAGAATAGCAGAATTAAATAGATTAATCAATGCAATTTTAATTTTATATACATGGGGCTGTACCAATATTATGAGATTTACTTAATTTGACGATCAATGAAACATGAAAAAGAAATGTGGAGAGATGAGATACACCTTTGTTAACATTATCAATGAGTTCTACATAAAGTATAGAATAACATTATTATAGCACCCTAGTTTTTAAATTTGATACAGTTAAAGAAGTATACTTATTCTAGATAAAATACCCAATGCATAGATGAAATGTGTTAAATATTAACCATAAGACTGCAACTCATCGATGAAATAAAGAAGAACCATCTGTTTTGATGGCCCATCAGTGCAGCATAGAGACAATTTATTTGAAGCAGGTCACAACACTCTGATGTTGTGCCTACACAAGTTAGTCTGCTGATAGTGCAGGCTGCAGCTGCTATCGGGCGGCTCAGATGATTGAGAAACACACTTGAGCGTTTTTCTTTAATTGACACGATAACTGTATGGAAACAAAATGGAGCCCCCTTGAGAATGTCCCCTTTACAAAAAAGAAATTTTAAAATTGATTTATAAATGACGAAGTTATGAGGTAACAAACACAAAAAAATACGACCTAATTGAGAAACTTCCTTTTTTTGAAGTCGGTTAAAAAGTGGATACTGCACGAGGGGGTGCTGTGGTCAGCGCTACACTTTGTGAAATATAAATCTGAATATAAAGAAATGGTGATACTTTTTTATATCAAAACTATAATATTTTATATAAAAAAAAAAAATATATATATATTTCATATATTGAAACTTCCAAACGTCATGACCGAAAATGCTGATTTATATTCATATTAA
>WUAW01013198.1:85374-99194 GCA_017165845.1 Thaumetopoea pityocampa | reverse complement strand
GAGATAGCTACAATTTTGGCGCTGTCAGTTTTGTTTAGACACGTCAAAATTAAGAAATTTAGACGTGATCTAGAAACATGCCGACTAAAGATACGCAAAAACGCAATATTTTTTTGTACCTTTTAACAGAAATGTAGATTTGTAGTCACTAAAAATGTTTGCTATCTCGTTTTGATGTTTGGCATTAGAAATAGATAGGGAGTATGAATTTAGTTAGGTTGTGTTACAGCAGAATCAGCACCATAATTGCACAATTGACGGAGCAATTCTTTAATTTTTATGTTCAGTGTCTTTATAACGATATTAAAATATTGTGCAAGTCATCTTAATAGCATTAAACTATTTTCAACTATTTTAGCACACACAGCATATTTTATTCTATTTATATTAACAATTAGAACGCTCAAGTGCTCAAGTAGAACGGTATATACACATCATTTTCTCAACCAATTTGACACAGTTTAGCAAAAAGGATTGAATCAACAAAAATGTATAAATTGCCTGTATAATTTGAAACCAACACTGATTCACATTTTAAAAGTAATTAAATCTAGACTATTATAAAATTGTTAAATATCAATTATCAAAAATCAAATATATTTAAAAACAAACTACTCAGATCGACTAATTAAGGGTTTCTGAAACCAAAACCATCAATGTTTGTTTGTTTGTTTGTTCGAGCTTCATGCAAAACCAGCGGGTAGATTTTGGTCATTACATTACAGTCTTAAAGGTACTATTCCCAATTAAATACTGCGACGTTTCACAAAATCGGTCCAGTAGAACTGAATATACAGCTTGATCCCTGTTTTAGTAGCCGCCGTTAAGGTACGAGTAGAGTAAAATTGGATCCAAGGCTTTTTAAATAAGTTAATGATTGTGTCCGGATTTCCCATGTAATGGAGTCAGACATTCACACGGGCAGGCTAAACACTAAAGCTAGTGAATAATAAATGTTAAATACTGTAATTACAATAAACCCAACAAATGCTGCACCACATTAATGAATAATTCATGATGTAGTCTTCAAAATTAGATACCTTAAATCGGACTCAATATCGATTGGATCCTTTCTTCTATTAAATAGAATTTAAAGTACAAGTAAAGGTTATTTTAAGGTACAGCTTGTAACAAAAGTAGTGTAATCATGTTCCAGTTATGATCAATGTTAAATTTATAACAATCATTTTTATCTTATCTATGAAATTGCAGATTCTCAACACTAGCAACTTTGAACTCAAATGTGTGTTTTTTTTGTTACACCAAATTCAAATACATTTCAAATTAAAGCTACTGAAGTTCTATTTCGAAATTGGTTGTTCATTGTTTTTGGGTTGTTTGATTTTGCTGACATTGTTCACCTGATATTAAAAACTACATCAGAGTTAACAGAATCCTTTATAAACAACTAATTAAGATTGTTAAATTGGTCAAACGCCATAAACCAAGAAGTGAAGTGAAGTGAATTAAGATTGTTACATTGGCAAAATTGCACATGTGATTCGATCCTTTATCATTAGCCAATATCTGCCTACATCTGGACACAGGCCTCTTTTATGGTCTGCCACATTGAAAGATCCTTCATTCTCGGAACAAATTCTCTCCTCACATACATACCACTGCAGGTTAACAGTCCATCTAAGTGTCACCTAACACAGTGTAATATGCAATCTTCCAGACAACACATACTGCCAAGTCTTGAGTAGTTATATTATTTTTATAAGTCAATAAAATGCTGGTGTATCTCATTTTATCTCTCCTTGGAAGTTTTGACGTCAATCCGATGAATACCACATTGACTAATGCGTGAGTTTCCGCAGACCTTCTGTCTTGAAAAGATATGGTCACTTTGCTATGTTAGTCACAGTTTTATTCCAATGTTTTAATATTGTTCACGATTATTGATGATTAATACACAAAACAACACCAAATGTATATATTAAACATCACAATAAACTAATATAAAACATTAAAATAAAACTTCAAGTGAGGCTTCACTCGAGTTGCCGCCAAAAAACTCAGAAGTCATTTAGTTGATCTGTCTCTAGAGACAGATCAACTAAATGACTTGAAACTAGTTTCAAAGTCACTCATCCGTAGGAACTTCACCACATTCCAAGCACTGTTTAAAATGGAATTTAAATAGTAATAAGCCAGCTACAATACAAATTAATAACTCACATGTCAGTGATTCCAAGACCTAGCATTTCCTGCTTATGCTCTGGATATTTTATCTCTGGAATTCGGTCCTCATATACATCACTTTTTGCTTGATGGAAGTAGTAGTTATAAGTTATCTCATCAATCGTCACCAATAATTCTAGCCGTGGAACCTGGAAAGAATGTAATTATTATGTTCTAAAGACAACTTTTTTTTTAAATTGATATTAGTCTGATAATAGTATTCAGAAAACTAATTATTTTATTATAACATATACTGTAGTAGATATTCCCTTGCCTTATGAAAGTTGTAAAAAAATATGCCACATTTGTTACTGATTTCATAGAGCACTATACCAGAGGTTATCAGACTTTTTTTTCTCATAGACCACTTTAAAAATTTAGCTGGTTCCAGTGGACACCCTGTAGGCACATTTCTACCATATTCCCAAAACTTGACAAATGTGAAGATTAGATCTAACTATGGAAATTTGCATATGCCAATGTAGACCCCTGTTGAGTTCCCGTGGACCCCTGGGGGTCCACCTGGAGCACTATGGGAACTAAGGATCTAAACCTTGTAGTAATGATGAGCTCGGAAAGTCAAGAGTGTTTTGTTCTGTAAATATGAATATTACAAATGTAAAAATGAGTTTGTTTGCTTATACACTTTTATTCATTAATAGAACAATGATCAACATGATTTTAATAGGGACACAGTAAAAACTTGACACATCTCGCATATCAACATTGAAAATGAACTCAGTTATAGCATTAGAAAAAGAAATCAAATACATATAACATTTTTTTTTACTATCCCAAAATACAAGAAATGAAATATATAATTTAAACTAACTTTAATCATAGAATAGAAAAAATAACCAGACTCAAAGCTGGACACTGAACTTTAATAATTTATGGTCACAACAATACTTATATTTATACTTACATTTGATATTTTTTTTAATATTACATACATATGTGCAATATTAAACATGGTTTAGAACAAATAATAAAAAATAAAAAAGATGTCCAAATATACTAACATTAATACTTTTAGTCATTATGAACTGTTATTATTATCTACTAGTATATCTAATTTTATGGAAAGAGTGAATCATATAGTGAGACAACTGATTTTTAAAAGTTCTCAAAAAAATCTCAATTATTAAAAAATGAATATAAAAATAAAAAAGTTCAAAATATGTTTATCAAAATATGTTTAAAATAATCTAATAATAACCTTTTATGTAACATCTGTATTAGTTTTCCTTTTTTTTGTAATATTCTTTTTAATCTTTTGTAGGTACAAATTATTTTCACTTTAATAAGTAATATCAACATACATTTTTTTGTCTTTGCCATGTAATTTATCAATGTTGGAAACTGTTTGGGGTAGTGTAGTATTTAATATTGTCTATAACATATGTATTATTAGAGTTGGATGATTCTTTTATTTAATAGTAAATAAATAAACACAACAGCACACCCTTACTGTGACATAAATAAATGATAATTACGGAGCACTTACTATGCTGTTATAATGCTTGGACTTAAAGGCAAATGGATTATCTAGAGCTGGCAAACCACAAAAAAGAATTCTATTGGCTCTTAACCATTGAGGCAATACATACATAGATTTTTTTCCCTGGCTCTCCAGTAGGTGATTGAACATCAGTTATCGGCAGTGATACTGACCACTATACTACCAAAGAATTGGGGTAGACAGAGACCACTTCTTTCCACTTGATACAATTGTTTAATAAAGCAAAGTTTCTCCCACATGGGAAAACAAGACATATTGGGTAGCAAACCACAATGCTGCCATTTTATAAGGTTCAAAAGTGTTAGTTTCATTGAGACAATATTCAGAAATGCAGGCTCTATTTAAAAAAGTCGTGTGAGGCAGTCTAAAAAATAAAAAACAACCCATAGCATTAAACTCCTATGCCTTGCCCAATTAAGGGCAATAAGAGAACTATCAAACATGTAGTCACTGTTTGTGAAGTTATGTTTGAAGTGTTAAAAATCTCCCTGCTAGACCAAGATTTAAACATACTCAATATTATCTATCACTGAAGCTATATGTACAAGTGACTGTTGCAATAACTTATGTTAACTAATTTACCACATCAGCACCACTTAATTATTCAATTAATTAATAAGATTTCTATTTTATATTTTACTTACTTTTAACATTTAAAATAAAAATGAACAATTATTTAAAGAAAAATAAAATGTAGCTTACTAATAATATCAAACTTGAGTTTTGTTTGGAACTATCAAAATTGGATTGAATTAGATTTTTTTTTTTCAAATTATAAAAATATACAAAGACCACATTTCCAATCAAAAGTCAAAATTAAATATTTATTTGATCAAAACATTGCAAATACATAGTTAGTGTTACATATAGTTTAAAATTAATAGTTCAATGTTTTATTATATTTTAAATGGCATGCAATGTTGCAAAGAATAAATTTCTTAACACTATATTTTAAATGTATAAACTATGATTTTATAATTTATTCATAAAAACTGTTGCTACACAATTTGAGAAAAAATATGCCTGAAAAATAAACATAAATATAGCTTAAATATAAAAAAAAATTATACACTACCTTAAAACGTATTCTTAGCTCATAATCCTTAGTGCTTGAAAGAACTTTGGCGTTATCTTTAAGAAAATAATCTCGGCCTTTTACTCGCAACGCAAATAATGAACGTGTAAGAGGAGGTATTTTATACTTCTTGCATAAAATTATACATAACTCTTCTGCAGTTAGCGTGCTAGAACATCGTATTATGTTTGGGCTGCGGTCAATCACAACAGACACTTTAACCGTCTCCTCGATTGTGGCCATCGTGAACTTGAACCATAAAAACAATAGGACGCCAACAAGACTTATCACTCATACTTTGATAAATGCATTTTTATATCACTAATTTTTACTACGCGATATATTTTCCACTACTCTCACACACTACATAGATAAATGAAGAAATATTTGTTTTCATCATTAACCAAAATCTTTGCCGCAGTATTTTGTCGAATCAGTCGGAATTTTATCAAATTTACTACTGAGTTTGATGCGTTATTTTGTCGTAACAGTTTTACGTCAATGTCATTATTACGTCTGGTCAATGTCATTATTACGTTACTTTGACAGCCGACGGTATTAATGTAGACTCCAGGCTATTGCAAAGAAAAATTGAATCGATTTCAGAATAATTAACGGTATATTACTATATGAAACTATACAGCATGTATACCCTAGGTAACATCATAGGTGACTCATGTCCCTATGGGAATAGTAAATGGGTTCACTATGCTGATATCCAACCCGACATTCCCTGTTCTCCATGGTTTTTCAAGTTTCGTAAGGCAAACACGTCTACAACATCCACCATCTGCAGACTCAGACTAGGTTATTCCTGTACTGCAGTTTCCTTGCCAAACTCAGGATCAAAAGTACTGCTCTCTGCGAATGTTGATTTGATGAAGGAGACGTGAAACATATCTTCTTCTATTGCCTTAAACTACGCTATTTCCTCCATGACATCCTCCCTACCAAAATTACTCATCCTACCTCTTTTAAATGCCTCCCCCCCCCCATATGTCAATGCTAACGATGTTCGATACGTAAAACACTGATGAATTTTTATTTGTCTAGTTATGTGATCGATAATTTCTAAATAATTGAAATGTAAGATCACGATCAAACCCCCCGATTTAGCAATATAACTCTAATACCTTACTTCCCAAAGTGGTCCAGGTGGATCCCCAGGGGTCTACGGGGGGTCTACGTTGGCGTACGCAAATTTCCATAGTTAGATCTTCACATTTTCTGTTGAGTTTTGGGAATATGGTAGAAATGTAGCTGCAGGAGGTCCACCAGAACCAGGTAAATTTTGAAAGTGGTCTATGAGAAAAAAAGCCTGTGAACCTCTGCTCTAATAGAACTTCAAATGTGGGGGTTGGTTCCCGAAGGACAAGGTCCAGCTCCAAAGTCCGCTGAGGCCCTGGCAGAATGCTAGTGTGATCATACGGCTTCAGCAAAATGGGCGAAAGATGGTCACACGGGGGTTTTAGTGGGTGCAAGCCCTACATAACCTCTTTAAAGTATACGTTAGGTAATTTTAAGAACCCCCTGCCATCTTGAGCCCAAACATCTCTTGCTAGCGGTATACCGCTTTACTCTGTTTATAGTTTGTGGTGTATACACCACAAACTATAAACAGAGTAAAGGCGAAATTCTGTTATCATATATAACAGATAACATTAGGTTGTGGTGAGTAAACTAGTGACCATTATATATTCATTTTAATATTCTACGAAAATAGTCGTCACTCAACGAAGTGTTACCTAATAAATTGTGTACTTTATTGAATGTTGGTGCATGTTATAAATAATGAAATATCACGTATCATTTTCTTGTAGCCAATCAGGGTGGGTTTAATATGTTTATTCATCACTTATCTGAATTTCAGAGTCTACCGGATAAAGAATATTTCAGTTTCTGAAACATCCATTTTCCGGTTAGTAGTCTGTGGCGTGGCCGCCATTTCTATTTTCTTGTTGGCCGTATTGGCACTGGTCTGCCTTTGTTCACGTTGATAAAAATTGCTCGCATATTTTATATCTACGCCTAATTAACATTTAACTGTATTTTAACGGTAAGCATTGTTTATATTTACATCAAACTAAACTTTATTGAATTACTCACACACGTGGGTCAGGTACTTATTTGAAATGCCGGCGCCGGTTATAATTGTTCTGAAATTTTTGTTTGCTTTCCGATGCACTTATGTTTTTTGTCTTTGTAATGTAATATTCATAAATTAATACTGAATAGTAGATTGCTCTTATAACCAAAGCTGTTATTTCATTCTACGTTTTAATCGAGTAATATGTTAATATACCAGATTTTTGTTTCCAGGAAGTTATACCGGTCACCGCTATTTAAATTTACAATTTAATTCTTTTTTATTTGGTGCTATATTTTTAATAATTGTAAGTTGATTTTAATGCAAGTAATCTATCTTAACGATTACCTTAAAGTTGTGTATTTTGTATCTTTTGTTATCTATATGTATCTGTTTTCGTTCTACCTTCAAATTATTTAAAGATTTTATCTGACTAAAATTACACACTAAATACCTATATCATCTTTAATAAGCAATAAAGTGCAAATTGAATATTACGACATCTTCTGTAACGTCTTCAAACCCAAAATAAATTCATAATATACAGGTCATTTGTATTCCTGAATAATAGCCACACGTGATAAATTGCAAGCATATATAAATGAACTAGCCCAACTTTTTACATAATGGGTATAATTGTGGGATTTGACATAGATATATATTAATTGTCCTTATTAAGCCTTTTCTGAGATGTGTAACTGATCAATCCGTGTTCTATAATGATAAATTTATAACTAACATTTACACTTACAATTTGTTTCAGAAGATGGATGACGACTGGGATGATGCCGGTGATGTAGTAAGTGACTATACAATTACTATTTGTTAGTTTTGTTGCTCACTTGAAAATGGTGAACATAATTCTTTGCATACAAATAGATTAAATGGTGCTATTATTATGCCAGTGCACACAGGCAAAAAATCAAGTATATTATATAAATAATAATAAATTCTATATTTATTCTTTTTGAAAAGATGTTTGTTTGGAAATTATTATAACAGTAAAAATTTTATTTTTTGCTATATAGAAGAAATATTTCTAAATATGAAAATGTGATTAAAATTTACATTTTTAGTGACAGTTTGTTTGGTTATTTACTATGGTCATCAAATCACAAAATGTAGACACAGTCAATCCATGACAATACAAATTGAAATTTAACCTAGTTTAAGTAGTCTTAACTTTGTTATATACAGAAATAAATCAAAATTCCATAGAGGAAAGCAATTTATTATTTACTTCAAATATACTTTGCTTAGGAAACTGATTGCTATCTTTTGTGTTGTTATTTATTAATTAAAAATGACTAATGAAATATTGGTTGGCATATTAAACGACAAGCAATTCATAGCAAAAGATGATGCAGTTCTTAAACAATTTTTGAAAATTTTGTGCATTCATTTTGTCATCAGATAACTCTTTCAATTGTGGAATGTTATCAAATCATATTCTGTAGTTTCAATTGTATGCTGAAGGAAATTTGTGCAGTGTTTTCATCTGTTGATGTCTCTCCACCTTGCCCCAGTGTGTTAACAGGCAGAACGAGTTTTCTATCTTGGATATATTACAATTTAGCTGCAGTGACTTCTTTATCTTTTGTATTTCTTGCTTGCCACTTTCTAACTCTTAATCTATAGCAGAGGTATAAGTTGCATTCAACCCACCTTATTCATTTGTGAAGAGAGGAATTCGCATATGCCAAAAGTCCTGTTACTGAAGCCAGTTTTGTATAAGTAAGTGCTTACACAGAACAAAATTACAAGTTTTAGAAGTAGTATAATATATATTATTATTATTTATTTTAATCTGTTTAATGCTTAATTGCGAAATTTGACTGCCAGCATATGATGTTTATACAATCCTATCCATAAAGGTTGTATGGAACAAATTGCGGTTTCTGATAAAGTCTCCCATGTTTTTAACTGCCATTTTTAGGAATATATTTAACACAGTTCTTCAGTTGTTGGCTATTTTCTACTTGATATTGAAAATATGCAACTTTTAATCTGAATACTTTAGCTGACTCATGTAAAATTTGGTAATAATGATAATTATAATCTGGATATTTTCACATGCATTGATCTATTCCCAAACTAGGATTCCCTGTATCTTTAGTACTAAACAAGGAGATACATATATAGATAAATACATCCATGACTCACATTTGCGCACATCACACAAAATTAGTCACACCAGAATTTGAACCCGGGTCTCATTGGCACTGAAAGCAGGTCTCTCTGCTACTGTACCAATCAGTAGTCAAATAAGATCTGCAATACCTTGGTGACTGCAATACCTTGGTGAAGATAAGTAGAGAATTTGCCATACTAATATTAATATTTATATATTTATATTAATACTAATATTAATATTTTTCAGTCCTATTAGATTCTGAATATGTAGGAAGTTCCTTGTCTGCAAAACCTGTCATAACTCCATTTTGTAATAAGGCTAAAGTGTGTAAACATCAAATAAATAATAAGGCTAAAGTGTGTAAAGTGTATCAATCGCTGTCTGCAAACCAAAGCATATTCTTTGGTTTGCAGACAGCGATTGATACACTTTCAGCTTTTGTCTCTATGCAATAGAATCTCAACAAGTTGTATCTTTTATTTCTTCCGTTAATGACTCATAATTGGGATATAATTGGCAGTTTACCTCTAAAATAGAGTTCAAAGGATTTTATTTATTTTATCAATCACAGTTACATAATAATAGTTTTTTTTGCATCTGTAGTCGAACTAGGCATAGCCTGTATTTCGACCTGTTACAATTATTACCTATATTAACATCTTATAAACTGGCCTTGAATAGGGCTTTGTCAAGAGAAAGTGTAACATGTGGTTTGGAAATTATTATTTCTCGTTGGGTAGCGTGTTTTATTGTTTAAGATTTCTCTACTTCACCAGAGTCACGGTATTTCATTTGTGCGCCATAAATTAGTTTGCTTTCATATTTTTTTGTCATCTTACATTTAGTGCAATCGACATACGCTCATCCAATAGAATAATGACGTAATTGCAAAAAAGTTAAAATTTTATATTGTGTTTAATTTGGATGATTTGTTGTTTGATATGGATTTTTTTTTCGAGAATGCTCAAATTATTATTAATAATCTATAAATAAATTATGAAAATTCATGATAATTGAAATGATTTACAAAATGGGTAATTCCTGCGCACACTCCAAAATGTATTCTGTAGAATCATAGATATTTAATAATCATTACTAATTAGTAATGGATAGACAGTTATAGAAACAGAATAATCTGTTTTTATAATTGTCTACTCTTGTATTAATGTTCATCGTTCGCTATTCAGCGCTCGGTCATCTTCAAGTCAAATAATTTTATGTACATTCGAATGATTTGTTGATGCGGATGAATTTGTTCATATTGTTCTCAATCGCGCATTGCTATGAGAGGTATTTTCATATTGTTTTTCTATTTAGATAATTTTCACAAGTTGCGTTTTCACCTCCATATAATTAGATAACATGACTTAAAGTTTTAAGGGTCCAAATATCAAATATTAATATATCAAATTCTTAACCCGCATAAATACTGAGATCCAAAAAAAAATAATCTCTTTAAGTGTTAAATTAGAGAAAGATCCATTTATATGCATTTGATGTTTAGGTATATTTAGCACGATAACTTCGATGCGGTGCCTATATAAACCTTATTGTGCAAGTGGTGATTGTAGGGCGCGCGCGGCTGTACGATATTTTGTCCAAAGTAAAATTAACTATTAACCACTACTGTTTTTTACGTTGGAAATTTTAGTCTATTTTGTAGTTACGGGAAATTTCGTTTTTTTTCTGCATGAGATCGCTGTTAGCCTTGACGGCTTTTACAGCTTCACCGGACGGGATGGCGAGCGCGGAGAGCGCTCCAGCCGTTGCCTTTAATGGCAAGAAGGGGCGACTAGCGCGAGAGAACTGCGGGCGAACCCGGGCCTCGACTTGGACCGTCGCAGACAGTCGGGGAAAGCGCTTCGCCGGGTAGGGCAGAAGCGATACTAGCTTAGACACCGTCCTCGCCGGCGGGGTTCGGTGTAAGTGTAGATGACGGTACGTTTAACTCCGTTCAAGGTTAAGTTAAGCGCACCGCATTGTGTGTCACCTATTTCGTGATTTTAACCCGGAAATAGTTATTTAGCGGTCGCTGCAAACTACCACCGGCTCGGAATGCAAGTTATACTGAGAAGAGGCGGCAAGAAACTCAGTATATTTTGCAGCTAACGCATAGGTACAGGGTTGTACCTAATAGCGTTGGACGAATACTGCCTCCGGCCCCGTCGGCGGGGTCGGCGTACGGAGTATTGGCTCGGGCCGTTCGCGGTCTTGATTTAAAGTTCAAATTGTTAACTTGAATGAATTTTTTTCATGACTTAATTTTATAGAACTAAATGAGAGTTTAGGGCATTGATATCCAAAGGTCTATATCGACCCCCAGGGGTCGACGATGACCTGCAAGGGGTCCACGCCAACTGTCAAAAACTCATTTGAAGTTAACACATTTACAAAATAATATATTAACTACGCTTTAGAGTTCTACCTAAAAGTGAAAAACATTACATGTGGTCTACAAGACAAAAAAGTTTGAGGACCTCTGATTTAGGGTGACCTGAAGGTCACGATAATAAAACATGCAAATCACGTCAGTTAGATAATAATAGATCGATCTATTGCTTACGGTATTGTACTTAGGGACCGTCGAAATCAAACAAGATTTATAAATACATAAGTCTTTTAATCATTTATAAGAACATTCAAAATTAAATATATTTTATTGTAATTCTCTCTTAAAACAGTCATTGAGTTTAATGTTCATTTTATTAACAAGTTTTATCACAAAAAACTAAAATATTAAATGTAAATAAAATGCAAACGATAATTATGTATCATTATATCTGTTACGTAACGTATATGGTAATACATACATTACATTCATATTTACAATTATGTAGTATCCATTTAAAAATATTCATTATGAAGTGAGACATAATTAACATAATAAATCAGATAATATTTGGAAATAACTGAGATAAAACAAATCAACAGCTTTCTTTTTATTGACAGAGGAACAATTGTTCTTGATAATGTTTTCTCAAGAACAATAAAGCGTCGAACATTCTGTCGGAGAACAAACTTCGTATTCGATTACAAGTAGCCAGCGCACAAAAATCCTCTTGTCACTCTTCACACTCGTTGGCAGCTTATGTTAGGTACACACTTCGATCTGCTCTTTTATCAGTTAACCCTGTAAGCTTAAAATTTGCAGAGAAATACTTTGCATTTATCTGTTTCTTTATGGAGCTGCTCTTGTTGAGTTGGTACATTAACTGCATCTTCTTTATTATTATAAATCTAACTCTAATGTCTCTACAATTGTACGATTATTCAGTTGACTAGGAATTTTGAATTTTAAATCTCATATATCCGAGACAGTCTCGGCTTACGTGACGTGGCAGATAAAACTCCAAAAGTGTCGTCTGAGATGGTTCGGTCACGTAATGCGCCGGCCCAGAGACTACGTCGGTAGGAGATGCTTTCGATGTGGCTGTCCTTGGTGCACGATTTTGGGGTTGCCCAAAGAAGCGCTGGCTGGATGTGACCAATGACATGGAAGCCAATGGACTTAGGATTGACGGTGTCAAAGACCGAGCAAAGTGGAGGAAACTTAGTAGAAAGGCGGACCCGGGCAATGGAAGCCGGGATTAATAACGCCAAGAAGAAGAAGTAAATCAATAATAATCTAAGAAATTTCTTCATTATTAATTTTTGGCATGGTATCGTTGGCATTATAAATAGTGGAGCACATTTACTAATAATAGTCGACTTTGTTTTATACTACGTAGTTCATTGCAAGTTTAGAACTCGAAAAGCTGTTCCGTTCATCAAGTTCCTTGAACATAAACCGTAATGTAGTATCTGCACTGTAAAGCGTCACATCACGACGACACAAGGACAAAACAAAAAAAAAACTAGCAAAACGTTTATTTAAGATATCGCTGTGAATTTTAAAAAAAGCATCCGCCACTTTAAAAGTGATATTTTCGGATTAAAATAATTACAGTCCACGTGCAGCGTTTCAGCACAAAAGCGATTGCGCAGGTAGCAACTGCGGCCAATAAAAACTTGTTTCTGATGAGTGTGTATTTTTGCATTTATGCTTACTTTTGTCGTTTTTCGCCTGTGTGTATCGCGGCGACACTCAGAAATATGATAGTTTATTTATATTACATGCCCATTATTTTGATGTTGATCACTTTGTGATGATGAGCTTAGATTATTGATAATTTGGTCCATATTGAGCCCCAAGGATCGATATACTAATTGTCAAAAATACATTTGAAGTAGATGAATTTGCAAAATTCATTATTACCTAAGCAGGTGGTCCACACAAAACTGAGAAACATGCCAAATGGTCTATGAGACAAAAAGTTTGGGGGATGAATTCTGTGACATTTGACATATGTATTGTCAACTTAACATTTAATGTACATGCCGGAAGGTTATCAATACCTTTTACGGCGACTGATCGTTATCTGCGGGAGAGGTATATTTATTGTTTATGAGTGTGGATTGATAAGTCAGGTAAAAATGAAATCAAGAGTTACTTTTTTCGAATGGATGTCATTAATTTTTCAACTTAATTTCCTTTTAGAGTAAGTACACTTGGTTGGACGACGCTGGAGTTTTTAATCCCATCTTTGTAGTAATCTTTTCCAAGGTCCTCAAAATACGCCTTAGTTTCGGAGTTAGCATCCAAATTAGTTCCAAATCTTCGTTCCCCAAGTCATTTTTTCATGTTTGGAAAATGGAAGACATCACTAGGAGCCAGGTCAGGAGAATGTGGCGGATGGGGAAACATTTTGTAGCGTAACTCCACCAGCTTGGCCGTTGCAATGGCGCAAGAATGGCTTCTGGCATTATCGTGTTGAAACAG
>WUAW01013198.1:14323-25064 GCA_017165845.1 Thaumetopoea pityocampa | reverse complement strand
TATTACAAATTACATTTGTTGGAGGTAATTAAAATACAAATACCAAATACGTATTTGTATTTCAGTTACGTATTTTAATTAAAAGTAATTCAAATACTACCCAACCCTGGGTGTATGAACATGCCAAAACAACACCTAACCCCCAGGCGCGCCCTGTGCTATGCATGAACACAAGAGGGTTGATATCAAATGGACGACGTGAACCATACGTGCTACAATAGTTAAATAAGCCGTTACTGGTACCTAAACCAATAGATAATTTTGGTATTATGAATTTGCGTACAGATTCACAGCTAGTAGGCAATAAATAATATATGTTTACTACTATATCTGATAGTTTATATTTATCCTCTCCAATTGAGCAATAGATCGAAAGCAATGAACTGAAAAACTATTTATTGCAGGGATGTAACTATACCCTGCGGTATATATACGGGAAAATATATAAAAACCTTTTTTATATAATCCAAATGTACAGTTTCTTTAGGGTAGTGTAAATTTGTTGCCATTTTGAAGTCACTAATAAAAAATAGTTAACAAGCTACATTTAGCAAATCGTTTTCACATAAGATTTAAAAACTTACACTATGTCAAACAATAAATGAAAACATAAAGCAAACACAAACTATGTAAAATTACCGCTGAAATCATATGACAAAAATAAATTATGCTCAAGTCTTAGGCTAAATTTTGTTCAATCCGCTCGATGACAAGCTAGATAGTGAATGGCCTTTTGTTTTAATGTTAGTTTCTGGTTTATCCACTTTATGATTCATAATTGTTACCTGTTGTCTATAAGTTGTCTATGCCAATACGGTAAGTAAGATCACGGCGAGGCAAACGTGAGTGTTTTGCATAAAAAAATCTACCGTTTTCAGTTCTTATTCATACAATCATCAATTATTTGGAGAATTTGACAACTTAAAAGCAAGTTATAAAAGGTATGTTATGCCTATAATGTTATTATGAGGATATGTCTCTAATTCCTTGCGGCTTTTCAGATTTTGGATGAGTCGTGTCGTGTCGTTTTCGCCCCTGTCATTTTAGAATCACATCCGTCGCTGTGAACTTAAATCGTCCCTTTTTTTTTGTTAGTAACTTTCTATCCTGTCGCCAGTATATCTACAACAGGTATAAAACGACTGTTTGGGTTCCTACAAAATTGAGACGGAAATCGACACGGATATAACACGACCTATTTTTAGAGCGGCTTTCTTTTTTCTGAGACTCACCGTTGGTTTTATGCCGGTTTCATGGCAATTGAATAGTCCAATGTAACTTACTATAGGGATTATGTTAATAGCAAGAATAGAGGGTAGTAGTTGTGTATTAAACATTTAAGAATTAGAAATATAATTCAATAATTAAGAAGTAAGTAGTTATTATTGAAAGCATCTCATTTTAAATAGTTTTGTTTGTCATTTTACCACATCACTTATTTTTGATAATTCTCTAGATAAGGGTAAGGCTACATGAACATAAATTGTATTTATCTACGATATACAGTATATCCTGATCTGACAGGAAAACTGTTGATCCCATTTGGTTTACTAAAGTTGCAAATACAAGTATGCTTATCTGATATTTTGCATTTAGTAGTTCATTCTAATTCCAGACTCATTGAAACTTATATTTTTACATAGAAATATAGGTATCTGGTATTTGATTTATACATCCTCAAACTTAAAATAACAAAAAAGGTACTTTAATGTTTTTGGCATAAAAACAAATAAAAAGGACCACTCCTTTTACAAATGTGGGGTGTGTAGATTAAACCTTGTAATAAATAAATGTTTTTATTTTAATTGTATATATTACTAACTTTTGCCTGCGGCTCCGCTTGTGTGAATGTTGATTTTCCACTACATGCAAATTCTGACATAATCGTAGATTTATATGAAAAAAGCCTGAATCCACTTTTACTTGACCTCTCATAAATCAAACTAAGATGATTATAATGATACTTTATTTTGAATTTTCACTTCATTCTCCCTATTAATTGTCATTCCATATTATAAGACTTCAATTTAGTTTTTAATCGACTTCAAAAAATGACGTGGTTATTAATGCATATATTTTTATCTATGTTAACCAATTAATATAATTATTTATTTAGAGAATATATGTTTCAATTGGTCTCATATAAATTTTCTGCAAGCTGGTACATAATTAATGAAAACAGCCTGTATGAGTGAACCCTTATCATAAAATCTCTAAACTTGAAATACTACTTGAAATATTTGAAATTTGGAATGTAGATAGTGCCTTATAAAGATAAATAAAGAGTAATTTTTACACGCTTTATATTAGCTTGACTTGTATCTATCTATATAACGTAATCTTTGGACACAATTTTCACCCACTTAAAACCATCAGATCGACTTGAAATGTTTCATACTTCTAAAGGACGGATGACAATACAATAATTTCATAAATTTTGTCAAAGATCCTGGCTAGGATCATCAGGATATTAAAAAAAACCCAAACTAAAAAATTAAAAATAAATAATAGTTTAAAAAAACTAAAACAACATGCTTTATAAGAAAACGGAACTAAAAACTAATTTTACAATCAAAAGCGTGGGGTGCGCTATATCAATTAATATATTTGATAATAAACATTTTGCCAAAAGTAAAGTCTCCAAGAAGAAAATGTAAGTCATAAAAAGCACCCCATGCTTTTGATTGTAAAATATTTTTTTATTTTTTAGTTCGGTTTTATTATAAAGCGTGTTGTTTTAGTTTTTTTAAACTATTTTTTTTTTTCAGTTCACCCTTAATTGGTTACATAGAGGATGGAAAATTTTTTTATCTCACAATTTCGCTAAAGATTGCTCGATTCGTATTTTTCTTTTTTTTTGGAGTGATTATTGTATTCTATCGGAAATAAAATTTAGCCGAACATTCGGTTAAAACGTGTACCAAAGCCACAAGTTCGTTCAAGTTGTCAATGCTCACCCAACGATCCCCTGTTGATCTGATAAGCTGCCAAATTTTGGTATTACGAAATGTAGAACGAAATTCGGTCCTTCTCTATTTTTTGTCTGAGAGAGCATGTATAATACTACCATAGAAAAATTACAATAGTAGTATTTAGATAAGTACTTCCCGAAAAAGTCTTCAGTAACCAGATCACCAACTCGGCTGGGCGGCGTTCAGGAAACTGCATATGTATAAAGTAAAATACTAATAATTTCGAAACATTTCTAAACTACGTTCGAAAATACTTTTGTTTGAAATGTATTAAGAATTTTAGTCAAAAAATATTAGTTTAATTCTTGTTATTTTGTATGTCGGTTTTTTAAATTATTTTTAATATTAGTCACATTTTATCCTTTCTCCAAGGAAATAAGGAATCTGCAGTAATCAACATGATTTTTTACAAGGTTATGTTTTAGGAGCTGGAGATCTAAAAGATAAAAATGTATGGTTTCTTTAGTATAATAAGTTTGTCCACACAAGCAGAGCCAAGGTTAAAACTGGTGTAAACTATAAGCAACATACTTTTCATTTTAAAACTGGGGTGGAGATGTGTTGTTAATGCAATGTGATGTTGTATTTTAGATAGAAGAGTTCATTTGAAAATGGCAGTGAATGTATATTCAACTAATGTAACATCAGAGAATCTATCGCGCCATGATATGCTGGCGTGGGTAAATGGCTGTTTGCAGTCCAACTTCTCCAAAATTGAAGAACTATGTACTGGTGCAGCGTATTGCCAATTTATGGATATGTTATTCCCTAACAGTGTGCCTTTGAAGAGAATCAAGTTCAAAACTAATTTGGAACATGAATATATTCAGAATTTTAAAATACTGCAGGCAGGTTTTAAAAAAATGGGAGTCGATAAGGTAATTTAAAGTATTATTTATTTGTTTAAAAACTAATTTACAATGTGCAAAGACAAGCTTTATTTTGAGTAATTAATAATACGTGTGAGTTGACCACAAGGTTATTCTTTAGGATAACATTTTTTTTTTACTATAATCAGTCTAAAATGTAGGAATTTCTGAGTATCTTTGGAGGTCTAAAATCTAGATCTGGAAACCTACCACCAACTATCCATTGCATGACATTGTTATTACGTTTTATTTATACAACAAATATAAATCTGAAGAGTTATGACCAATAAAGTAGTTTAAAAACTTAATTTTATTCCAAACAGTTGCAAGTGTGTTGTCAAGATAGTTTTAATTGCTATTTTTATTTAAATTTAGTATATAATTGTGATTAATTAGATACGCAAAACATTTATTATTATGAAGAATATAATTTTTGTGCTGATGAATGCATAATAGTAAAGTATTTTATAGGTAAACTAAAATTAAATAATGATATTCCATTTTACTGTTCCGCAAAGAATTTTTTTTTTATTATGTAACTGGAAAAACTGGTACAATTATTCCACGTGCAAGCGAGAGACTGAAAGAACGAGAGGGATGATTAACAAGACGTTTTGTGATTGGCACACACGGGCTGCCCAAATAGTCCAGGCGCGACTAGCCGATTAATTATTTATTGAATTTGAAGCTAATTATGCAGACAGCAGTCGAGTGGGAATAAATGCAAAGTTATAAGATTTTTTTTTAACAATGGTTGCACTTTTATTACTTACTAGCTTTTGCCCGCGGCTCCACCCGCGTGAATGTCGGATTTCCGCAACATGGGAAATCCCGACACAATCATAGATTTATATAAAAAGTCTATTAACCATTTTACATGACCTCTCATATCTTAGCGGCGGCTACTAAAACAGCGATCAAGCTGTATCTTCAATTCTACTTGTCCGATTTTGATGCCATTGCCATGGCCAACATGCCACATTACTTAAGTCGGAATAGTACCTTTAAGATTGTAACTGTTTAACCAAAATCTACCAGCTGGTTTTCGCGTGAAGCCTGAACAAACAAACAAACAAATAAACATCGACGAATTCGGTTTCAGAAGCGCTTAAGTAGTCGATCTCAGTAGTTCGTTTATAAATATCTTTGATTTTTGAAAAATTGATATTTTACAATTTTATAATAGTACATACATACATACATACACTCACGCCAATATCCCATAAGGGTAGGCAGATTATAGTATATATATACATACAGTCACGCCTTTTTCCCATTGGGATAAGCAGAGATCAATTCTTTCCACCTGCTACGATCGTTAAATGAGCAAAGTGGCTATCCGCAGCCACAGTTCGCCCCCGTGGGCAACGAGACGTAAAACGAGAATAATAACTCAGTGGTACGGGACCGGGATTCGAACCCACGACCCTTCGATCGTAAGCCGTGTCTAAAACCATTACACCACCAATGCATTGCACCTAATATTATACATATTGATATTATATGTAATTTTAATATTTATAACTAACTTCTAGTGCTACTTAAAAACGACTGATTCGAGAGTGCGAGGTATGTGGACTACCATAACTATAGCGCAAACTGCTTTATTCCGGTTTAGTCACTGTGTGTACAGACTACATCAATCGCAAAAGCATTTCCAAGCTGATTTATCTGTATTAATTTTTGGTTTAGTAACTACAAACGAAAGCCGCGTCTGTATTAACACACTGATCAGAAATCAGCCCCTCTAGCCAAGTTGACTTTCTATGATCGTTAACGCTAATAGAAATGAAAAAAATATATATTGGAATGGCATTTCTAATCGATTCGTCACCGTGACTTATTGATTCGAAATGTCATTCCAATACATATTTTTTTTCGTTTCTGTTATAGTTAACGATTCTAGAAAATTGACTTGGCTTCTCGTTAGTAGTCTCTTCTCGTGTACATCTCGAGAATCGATTGAGAGATGCACAAGGTACGTTACCGACGCGGCCATTTTTACCTTGTTTCGGGTAATTTAGGCGAGAATTTTTGATATGGTTTCGGTTTGATTTTTCACTGCCCGCAAAAATGACCAAGATAATGAGGTTAGCGTTATCTTGCAATTCAATGGGTAATAACTGGCCGTACGACAAGCCAGGTGAAGATTGCGTCAAATCGTTTCAGGCCTGTGTCCAGCAGTGGACTGAAATTGTATGACGTTGGTGGTACCAGTGTGATGAAGACAATTCTCATGATTTATTTATAGGTAATTCCAGTCGACAAGCTGATAAAAGGAAGGTTTCAAGACAATTTTGAGTTTTTACAATGGTTCAAAAAGTTTTTTGATGCGAATTATGACGGGCGGGAGTATGATGCGTTGGAGGCGCGCGGCGGCATCGCGATCGGCTCGGGCGCCTGCGAGGGCGGGGTGCCGCTGTGCGCGGGCGCTCCGCTGGCGCAAAGGGTGCGCCGCCCCGCGCCGACGCACACCGGCAGTATGCATCCGCGCACTACCATTATGCACGACACTCACACCACCCTCAGAAACACCATACTACTGATTTTTTAATCCACTGAGGCCTACCCCACTAGTTATGTAAAGAGATGCCATGGAGTACCCGGATTGAACTGGTTCAAGTTCCAAAGTAAACGTTGAAGCGACCATAGTTTGGTGCTACTGATTATTTTGATTGAGGTCACAGCATCACCTTATAAATAACTAACTTATACCCTCGTTTCCGCCCGTGTGATTGTCGATTTTCTGCCACATGGAAATCCCGAAACAATCAAATTTATATAAAAAAAATGGAACCACTTTTACTTGAGCTATGATACGGCGTGTACTAAAATAGGGATCAAGCTGTCTTTTCATTACTACTGGACCGATAATGAAACGCCGTAGTATTTAAATCGGAATACAGATGACTGTAACACTTTGACCAAAATCCACCCGCTGGTTTTTGCCTGAAGCTCGAACAAACAAAGAAACATGTACGGATTTTGTTTCAAAAGCCCTTAATTAGTTGATCGTTTTTTTTTTGTAAATATCTTTGATTTGACATTTAACAATTTGATAATAGTATAGATAGAAGAGTGGGGCACGTCTCGGTGGGTTTGACCGACTAAATCCAAGGAGCACAGTGGCGGCGGCTCGGGGCGCGCCGGTCGCCGCGCGCGCAGGTTGCGGCACCGTAGTACTCTTTCGTTCATATATACCTTTACACCTTTTTTCTTTTGTAGATAGTACCCATTGACAGGCTGGTGAAGGGTCGATTCCAAGATAACTTTGAATTTTTGCAATGGTTTAAGAAGTTTTTCGATGCTAATTACGGAGGCGCGGAATATGACGCGGTGGCGCAGCGCGAGGGCCTGCCCATGGGGCACGGCGGCGCCGCCGCCCCCAGGGCGCACGCGAGCGCGGCGCACAAGAACGCCGCGCCAATCGCCAAAGTCGCCGCCAGACCCCAAACCAGTACTATTTTGTTTTAATTACCTACTCACCCGTTTTGTGCTCAGTTCGCTTCGTCCGCAGTCGTATGAGTGTGCCGACAGTGTTAACAAAAAATATATTTATTAGAACCATTGCACGTACTTAAATACGATATTATAAATTTAAAGTCCTATACATCTTTCAACGGCTATGTATTTAATGTATATAGTGTATTATGTAGATGTAAATATATTCCCGGACCGCACCTGCACGCTGTATTAACACATAATTATTTAGTTTAATTTACACGTACCCATCTAACGATACATATTTTGTTGTTACTTGATGAATCATTTAAATTCGCATATTATTTAAGAATTTATTGTGTATATAATAACTTTATACTAACATGTATAAGGAACTAATTAGCAGTATATTAAGTGGTGCAAAAATGTATGTACTATTTGTAGAAGAGGAAGAGATGGAAAACTGGTGGTTAAATAGCATTCTTATACGTACATGCACAGGCAACAAAGGCATAACAATGCAGCCTACAACCTAGGATGAACAAATTATGGAACACCAGACGCTACAAACAGTGTGAAATTGTGTTCTATTTAACATTGGCACATATAAGGGATAGAATGATATTGCTGCTTTATTCCCACATATATTTCCGTCCCATGATTTGTTCGTCTTAGTTGGATATATCGCTCATCCAATGGAACAATGACGTAATTACATATTTGCAATTTATCAGAAGAAGTGTTTCAGTTTAAAATTGGATTATACCCATTTTGTAAATTCATATCAATTATCATGATTTTTCATAATTTATTTATACATTATTATTAATAATTTGAGCAGTCTCGAAAAAAATCCATATTAAACAACAAATCATCCAAATTAAACACAAAATAAAATTTTAACTTCTTTGCAATTACGTCATTATTCTATTGGATGAGCGATGTGTATGTTAGCTGCGTGGCGCCGGCGTGACAATAGCGTCACTCCACCTCTCCCCGTGGGTGCTGTGGGAACCAGCCAAGGGATGTACCAGGGTAATGCGCTGCAGCGTTATCTTTTTCGTCAATCAAAATCTACTGCGATCTTCAAGACCCCTGTCAACTGTGGCAAATATCTCCATTTTAAGGAGGCTCATATCAGCAGTGGACTTCCGAGGAGTGATGATGAATGTCAAACCAAGGTCACGTGCAAACAACATATTGACATATAATTAATTAATTTATGATTTTTAATATTAATCTATTTATAAATTAAGAGGAAAATAATTCTCATTACAACTTACTCATACTAACCTATGTCATTTATCCTACACTGTTACTAAACTGCATAATATTCGGTGTACAAATAAGTTTCCACCGTTTGGCAAAAGATGGCCCCACCAGTGAGTTATGTACAAATTGTCTGATGTTAAGCGTAATAATGTGAGTTTGAACACGTGGTAACAACGTAACCTCAAAATATTTGTGACTTTATATCAGCTCTACATCATTTTTTTTTCGTGCAAAAATGTCTATTTTTGTGGCAAATAAACGTCATTTGCAGGATTTTTGATTTAATTTTTTAATTTGAAGAAATCGGAAATTAGCGCATCGATGGCTTGTAGAAGCATATGGTGAGGTTGCTTTGAGTAAGAGAAGTTGTCGTGAGTGCGTTTCAATGTTTAAAAAAAGGTGAGTTTGACGTGGAAGACAAAGAACGAGGTGGAAGGCCGAAAGTGTACGAAGACAAAGAATTGGATGCAATATTGGAGGGAGATCCGTCCCAAACTCAAAACGAAATTGCACGCACAGTAGATGTACTCAACAAGCGATTTCACATCGTTTAAAATAATTAGCGGTGATTCAATAACCAGGAAATTGGGGGTTTCCATACGAACTGAAGCCAAGAGACGTTGTTCACCGACTTTGCATTAGTGAAATGCTGCTAGCCAAAACAATTTTTTGCATCGTGAAAAATGGATCCACTACGCTAACCCAAAGAAGAGAAAAGCATGGGGACCACTTGGCCATGCTTCAACATCGACAACCAAACCGAATATTCATAGGAAAAAGCTCATGCTGTGTATTTGGTGGGATTAGATTGGTGGTGTATTATGAATTGCTGAAACCGAATGAAACTATCTCTGGAGTTCTCTACCGAACACAACTAATGAGATCGAGCCGAAAACTCAAGGAAAAACGCTCCCGTTACTACTCCAGACAATTATTCTTCTACATGATAATGCTCGTCCGCATGTTGTGGTGCCGGTGAAAAACTATTTGGAAACATTTCATTGGGAAGTCGTACCCCGCTCACCGTATTCACCAGACCTGGCCCCTTCCGATTATCACTTATTCCGGTCCATAGCACATGGTCTGTCTGAGCAGCACTTTACAAGATACCAAAAAATGGTCCGATTCGTGGATATCCTCAAAAGATGAAGAGTTCTTCCGACGTGGTATGCGGGTGCTGCTAGAATGATGGGAAAAGTAGTGTCCAGTAATGGCCAATACTTTGAATAAAACTTTCATAATAAATTCTCATTTTTTTTTTTATAGAAAACGGCGGAAACTTATCTGTACTCCTAATTATTATAATATTTATATCTTAATGCTTATGTACTAAAACTTAATTAAAACTAACTAATACTAGGGTGTGTTGCTAGTATTGCCTCGCTATAGAAATGGGCTTTCCCGGAAGCCCATTTACTTATTATGACAAATTTCCATTTACTTATTATGACAGAAAAAAACCACACCACGCGCAGACGCGTCATTGGCTTCTTAACAATGGCACCACGTCACGCGCTGGCCCTGAACAAGTGTTAAAATGCACTTCGATTAAACCCAGCGATGTTGAAACGACTTTAAATTGCACAAGTCGTACGCTTTATTGTGATTTACACATTCGGTGTGGTGGCACAATCGTTCATTTTAAGTCAAATGCAAACATTATTGTTTTTATGGAAAATCTTAAGTTACATTTCTTTGTGGCCTTTCTTTCGCATATATTTTTATTCTTGGATTGGATATTTAAAACTCCGTAAAAGATATCCCCCACATAAAAATATCTATATTCTGCTACATTTTACAATTGATATGATTGATAATGATTTAATTTCATTTGACAGTCAGCAAGGCTAACAGCACGGTGAGGTCTCCGCCAGTGAATTTATCCAGAATACATCAGAGCGCAAAAGGAGACTCGAAAGTTATTGATGAGCTCAATCTTCAGGTAAATTAAATTTTATGCGTTATATACGTACTTAGTATATATGATGGCTGAAGCTTAACAACAAGCTGAGGGAGGTTCTACCTCCTAGCGTTTAACCTACTTCCAAATAGCAATGTTATCATAATCAGCTCTTGTAAGTCCACTGCTGATTGATATAGAGCTGAGTTTAATTGATATCATCATCATCTCAGCCCAAAGACGTCCACTGCTGAACATAGGCCTCCCCCAAGGATTTCCAGAAAGAT
>WUAW01013198.1:2473-14261 GCA_017165845.1 Thaumetopoea pityocampa | reverse complement strand
TCCTTAATTGATATAGTTTTAATTTTTAAGTTATAATTTTTTTACTATACGAGAAGAATGTTAAATCTATCGAAAATTTCGTACCTCGAAAAAAACTCAAAACACATATCTAGTTGCAGCTAACTCATAGCCTAGATATAATGACAGCTTAGAAGTAATACAGGGATTAGTTTTAAACCATCTTTCATTATTAATCGACGACTGATTGCTTATTTATGTCAGTATATCGTTGTCTAGTACCCAAGATACAGGCACTCTTAATTTGTGGCTAGATCAATGTGTGTGAAAACAGTGTCCACAATGTTATTACGAACTAAGCATTATTTAAATTTTTTTATGTGTGAAATATTATTTTAAAAATTATTTATTTTCACGGATAATCGGTGTGTGTACCAACAGTATTGATATACACGTCGATAGATGGTGTTTAGCCGGTATCGATTTAGCCATAGTTTATAACCCATTATTAGATGGAGTCGAATAAAATTAGCAAACTTTGAAATTTAACTATTTAAATCTACACTATGGAGTCTTACCGTATAACCGTTACAGAACTTACACTATGGAGCCTTACCGTATAACCGTTACTAACAGTAGGTCCTAATTGTCCTGTATTGGAATATTATTTGTAATTATTCACAGATAAATGAATTGAAAGCAACAATTGACGGCCTCGAAAAAGAAAGAGACTTCTACTTCGGTAAGCTCAGGGACATAGAAGTGATCTGTCAAGAGATGGAAGACCAGCAGAATGCTCCTTTCATTCAGAAAATTTTGGATATTTTATATGCAACGGAGGTAAGTTACCTATTTTATTATTATAATAAAGGCGTAGGGATGTAACGACCCCATCACCGCCAAGTAATCATGACACTGACGTTAATACTTCGGCTGTACAATCAACCTCCACTATTCAAAAGTATTAAAACCGTACTGAGTTTCTCACAGAGACTGGGACTCCTCCTCCACTGGGAGTTCCTTCTGTAGCCACAGGGGCTCTGTCTAGAGTGATGTTGACTTTCTTAAGCATATCGGTCAAAAATGTAAAAAAAATAGAAGAGCTGATACGACAAGATACCGTGGTGGACGCTGGTTCATCATCCCATCACCATCAGAAGGCTTGGTGCTGGCTGATTCTGCGGACCAGTCATTAGCGCCCGCATCTGATGGTCAAGAGA
Organism: Thaumetopoea pityocampa; assembly: GCA_017165845.1. NCBI lineage: Eukaryota > Metazoa > Arthropoda > Insecta > Lepidoptera > Notodontidae > Thaumetopoea > Thaumetopoea pityocampa. The sequence continues at coordinate 13,083 of WUAW01013198.1, read as the reverse complement.
CCAAAATTCCACCATCATGCGCGTTCATTTTAGGGCGATTGGGGAAGAAATTAGCAGGACTGTAGAGATCAAGACTACTATGCATTTTTCATGCGCTGAGTGGTCATTACACCACGGTACAGAACTGAACCTAGCCGACCGGGTTCGTAATAATATGTACACAGGCATCTTTAGCGCTTACTAAATTAAAACCCGTGGCTGTCCCGGCCACCCTTTTGCCGCCAGCCCGGCGTCGTATTTTTATCGCATCAATTCAGGATTTTAATATCGGTGATGCTATTGCCACCATTCCTACTAACCTTATAACTGGTACCGATGAGTAGGAAGGAGTAATCTCCCAGGATTTAGAGCAGATCAGGAGGATATTGGCAGAGGTGTTTGATGAAAGGCCGCGGATTCCCAGAATAGCTCTAAACCGCCGCAATAAGAATGCCTGCCTGCTACCGCATTTGGAAAATAGTAGCAATGTTATCGATACGAATTCATTATGTTTGGCGCAGCGATAGCGGTTTGCAAGGTTGTCAGCGGCAAGTTCCAACTGATTCGACAAGTGAGAGCTATCCACTCTCGGTATGTGAAAGATGTTGAGCCCGCTAGGAAACACAGGATTCAGAATCGTATTGCTAATGCAAGGGTCCCCACCGACACTCACAGGCTTCAGGATGGGCAATAGAAGAATAGAAGACCACGAGTTATGCTTTTTATCAGCAATGCGTTCGTAGGTTGTGAGTTAGGCTTCGCACTTCCCAAAGCGCAACAAGTGACGGAACGCATAGACCTAAAGCAATAATTAGCAGCTGGGAGCAAACTGTAATATATGTGAGAATATATTAAGATTCCCCTGAGATCGACATACATATCACAAACGAATCCGATGATACTCTGAAAGAATAAAGCGGTACCACCAAAATCTTCATGAGTGATCAGAAGTTCTATGGGTCGTTAAAGAACCATGTCTGCTGTCATAACCCAACGCCCTTTTACAGAGGACCTAATAGAATTCTGATGTAGGGACCGGTGGAGCATGAAGAAGCCCATGTCACGCCGTCGAGGACGCTTGTGCGGATATCCCGTCTATGGGTTCGGTAACTATTAGCTCCAACGACATGCGAGCTGCGATTACAAAAACTAAACTTGGAATTTAAACTGGATTGACGGACTGTAGTACTACTGATTGAAAAGTTTCTAGATTTGGCACTCGTTACTCTCAAGCCACTTCCAGGACTCTCGAGAGCACGGAATGCTTTCAAACTTCCTCAATACTGGGATCACTAATTTAATCGCAAACTCCATCTGTAATGCTGACTCACAGTACTACCCCATAAAAAGTCGTGTTACCATCTCCAAGGTACTAACATCCATTTTTATAGAAAAGATCACCCGCCACATAGATAATAATCGAATTATGGTGGACGAAGGAGGGGTAGTTACAGTACCAAGGAGTTCCTCTTGATTAACTCGGTCGCTGATCAGCAACTGAAACGCAGCTGACATAACTTCTCCGCTGCCTGGATAGATTATAAGAAGACATTTGACATTTATGACTAAAGAGAGTCCTCGAATTGTATAGTATAAGGTGTAAATATGTATAAGGTAATACGGTTTAAGATTTCCTCAATACACGCGGGGAACAATGGAGTACTCCATTGTTCCCCGCGTGTATTGAGGTGTTTAGTCTGGCAGGCGAGAGACAAATAAAATGGGAAATTTCCCAGTGTCTGATAGTTTGAGCCCGCTAAGGTTTTGTCTGTCTCTGAATCCTCTTAGCACACTGCTGGAGAGAAAAGGATGGGTTTTCAGCTTCGCAGAGGTGGACTCTGGTGACAGTTGTCTCACATGTATCTACATGGATGAGCTCAAGCTCTGATTTCTGAAAGGCTCTGAAATCGGAACTTACGGTTGACCTTGCATTATGGTGTGAATAGGTAAGCGCGGCGCGCTCTCCGCCCTCTATCTCAAAAACGGTTGAGCAAAGTTTTAGAGAATTTTACTCTCTACAATTTTTATAATAAATGTAAATTGCGAGTATAGAAAACGAGATATTTGCAAAAAAAAAAGTGATTTTTGTGATCTTTGATCTTGAATATCTCAAGACGCGAACACGAGATTTTATGAGACTTGAGACAACTTTCACCATGCAAAAATAAAGGTTTTTGGAAGTTTATAGCTTATTATTATCTTTCATTCCGAGATGAAACTCCTAATATGACTTGACTATAATATGTATGATTCGTATCTATACGTGTTAGAGTTTTTTTTTATATACTTTCAGAGTCGCTCATTTTTTTCTCGCCCGGTGGGGTCATAACACCTGAGTAAAATGTTCATTGACTGAAACAGCATGCGAGCACACAAGTCCAACGCGCGACACGCACAGTGACACACACAGTGTATTTAGACTCAACCGAATGGGCCGCGCAGCGTTGGTATATTTTTGTGCCTGTAGCGCGTAGTGCCCCGAATTACTACAATTCATGATCGGATACTACTACCACATAATAGCATTGGATAAAGCAGTGTTTCGTCTGTTGTAGGACGGATTCGCTCCCCCGGAGGAAATAGACGGCGACAACCCCCACCCGCCCGAGGAGGACGAGTATTGAAACATAAAGTGTATGCGCGTAATATAATGATTTTTGTATATTATTATGATATAAAACCGAAATTATTTCAGACAATATCGAGTGCTTTGTATTTCACAGCCAATGAGTCGTGATTGAACTATGTGGGTTTAATGTTTAGGTACAGTGGCCCTGAAATTTATTTGTTTAATTGCACTAAATCTATTTAAATATCTCACTAGCCAGGCAGATAGGGTGGAATTAAAAATGGCGGCCCATTTCGCTTGTACTGTCAGCGTATAGATAGTTCATACCACGAATACGTGTTCTATTATTTTATGTAAACTGTAGTCATGGGGACAAGGCACGAAGCTGAATGTTTGACCACGGCTCAGTGCTAAAGCACGTGTCACAGCATAAGAAGAGAGGTTGTGCCTTCGGGGATTGAACTAAAGTAGGGCCCTTTTAATAGGCCGCATTTGACAGCTGTCAAACTATACGTTCCAAAGGTTCATTAGTCAAATCGTAAAATTGTCTTCGTTTTCATTATTAAAACATGTACTTAGTAGTTGAAAAAAGTTGCCCGTGTTTGCCGTTCTAACTTTAAAAAAATAATAAATTTATGTGGCCGTCGTAGCAAGGTTATTTTTATGAAGTGTTAAATGCGGCCCATTGTAATGGCTCAACTATAATCGTATATTCACATGTGTGCCAATGTGCTATTCATTTTTTATAATTATTATCTAAGAAATTGATTAAGATTTGATATTTTTTATATTTGATTGGCAATCTGGTGTCAAAGAAGAAAGATCAGACCGTCCGAGGTCTCTGGCATGATGATTAGCGACGATTTGATGACAATGATTAGGGGGGTTCTTCATGGTGAAATGAAATACGAGACTTGTCCCATAAGTAATTCACAGTTGCCTCCAACTCAAAAAATATTTCTTGAAGATGATACAAGTGACAAAATATTCATGTTAAGCGTGCTGTTTGCACTGTAGTGCTTTTTTGATACTTCACAACTTGTTCTCTTTGCTTTTTTTTAACGCGCATTAATAAGGTACTCGCGCGTTAGCATGATAATTAATCTGGACCTAATTCATGCTTTTTAGATGATAAAAAAGCGTGTTGTGTACGCTAAATTTTAGTTTAGTGAATATTTCAAGCGTATTTCGTCTCACCGCGTCGAAAGACTTCTGTTCAATTGAGAAGTTCTCAACAGAACAGAAGGACGGCAGTCCTGTATTTTCAAAGCGCCTGTAATCGCCTGTTGAAGCGCGTTTAACGCTAAGCTAAATTAAACTAAACGCGTGTCGTTGAACGCTAAGTCGGACATATCTACATAGCTTTGTTACTATATACTAAAATAGGGTCATTTTAATAGGCTTCATTTTATATGCCAGTGCCGATCTAGCTTTGAAAAAAAAAATTAACAATGTTTTGCGGCCGCCTTTGCCAGTTATTTTGATGGAGCGTCAAATGCGTCCAATTAAAATGGCCCTACTTAAATACGATTTTGTTACTAAGCACATATTTGTAATTTTATATATGTATCGTCAACGTCAATACAAATAGTTGAGGGGGTATTGTTATTTGTGACTATTTTTTTTTAAATTCGGGAGACCAAATTGAAAATCACAAATTCCTAACTTAAGTACCTAATACATATGTCAATAGTGTGGTCTCGTTATATTTTGATTCCGACAAGTACGCAGCCAGAGAACAATTTCGGGGGAGGTGTGACAACCGAGTGAGTCGGGCGCACCGTATATAACAGCAGTCTCATTAATACTAATTAAAAAAAATATCTTTTTTTTACATTTCGGGGAGGGATCAATCCCCCTTGATCCACCTTCCCTGTGGCTACGGCCTTGGATTCCGATTATTTGAATCAAATTCTATACAGCCATGTCTATGAGAGTTTTAGGTTTGTTCAGATTGCTGAATAATTATCATTTTTAGTATCCATAAAACGGACAATTGTTGGAATTTTCATTTTTGTCTCCCGTATTAAAGCGTAATTCGTCTAGTATTTCATATAATATGTTCCTAGACGCCTGAGCATTCTGTCCTGGTGCATTGTCGCTAACCTTTTGGAAGTCCAAACTGCACAAAAGCCTATAAGGGTTTCTTTATAGATATTACCTCTCTTATGTATTTCATTTTACATTTAAAAATCTGTGAAATACACAAACACGCAGCGGAGATCACTTGCAAAAGCGTCTGCTTCCTCCTTTGGGCCACTGGTGCCTACACAAATGTGCATTTAATAGATTGTTAAATTATTGGAAGATATTTACTGTTAATTGTTTAATTCTGTTATAAATAATTATGCAGTTGGCTGAAATTGATCGGAATGATTCCAGAATTGTGTACGAGTCCATATTTAAAGAGTATTAGATCTGAAAATAAATGGTGATGATAAAATTGGCGTTTATTTGGAAAGTATTAATGATCAGTTTATCACTGTATTCTCGAAGTAAACTACGGCCAAAGAGAAGCGATACAAAAGTTCATTTGTCTGCATATTACAACTAAATCTACTATAATTTGTCTCTTTCTTACATAACAGTACGAGCGCTACGTGACGCAACATATTTTCGTAGTGGACATAACATAATCTCGTAGTGGACATATAGTTCAATGTATGACGTACGGCAGAAAAATCCTGATAGTTTACCGGAAAAATGTTTTTATAAGCAAATAGTAGATATTTGTAACGACTAAAATCTGCTATTCCTTAATAAATCTAATAACCTATTTTATATCAGTACGTTCAGTTTCATTTTTCTACTGAAAACAGTTGAGTAACATTAAAATTTAATATTGCATTTTCACGTAGCACCTTCGCACCATTACATTTGACGGTTGACGCACGAATGACAGCAAAACGGTGTTTACAGATAATATAAGCACTCTTTTCTTTCTATTTTTTTAAGAGATTATAATTAATCTATGTTTAGTATTTCCTAATATACAAAGCAAAATTCGATTGAAAAAAAAGTTTTTTTCTTGTTATCCATAATGATACACGAAATGATAGGTTCGCTCCGAGATGAAAGCGACTGTATACACGGGCCTATTTTCGTACGCGGTCCGTTCGTATATTTTTAACAACACAGGAAACTATGTTAAAAATGTGTCGCGTTCGGGACGTCACGAGAATAATTCTGTCACGTTTGGGTGAATGACCTAGTTAGTTTGCGTTCGCATTTAGTATCGACTCTCGTTGGCCGGCCTATAGTTGTGATGTTGACATGAGTATGAGTTAGGTTAATCAAAATACAAGACTTAATTACAACTAAATATAGGAATTATAACTAATACATAATATTCGGAATATTTTTATTAGGTAGATTACATCCCTGGTCGGGACTCTTAACGACTTGTTGGCAGAGAGATGTTAATAAAAACGATTAATTATTTACTTTTTTTCAGCATTCGTGAATTGCCTTAACAGCTATTACAGATTTTGAGATTGTGCATGTCTTATCGAATAAAATAATAACTTTATTATTTAAGTTTTATTATTGTGAAATCCACTTCCAATTATATCTGCGTAATGTAAATAGCTGCGTGACGCCGGCATGATAATAGCAGCACTCTCCTCTTCTCGTGGATGCTGAGGGATGTATCAGGATAATTGGCAGCAGTATTACCCTGTTATTCATTCAAAGTCTACTGCGATCTCCAAGACGCCTGCCGACCGTGCAGATTACGGTAAAACCATCCTTTCTAACGAGTAGGCCCATGTCCAGAGGTGGACTTCGCGTTGCTAATAATATTTTTGTGGATGATATCCTTTCTGTTTCATTACAACCAATTCCTATATGAACGTGAAAACGAAAATATGCAACTTTACAAAATTTTAGGTAAAACATGCAATTATCATATCAGCCCACAGATGTCCACTACTGGACATACGAGGGGTGATCCAAAAGTAATGATATTTGGTTATCTCTAATCCTCGTAAGAAACCAAAAACTACTTTTGCTCGCTTATATACCTACTACTTCACCATAAAAAATCATATAAACACGAGGGGTGATACAAAAGTAATGATAATTGGTTATTTCTAGTCCTTGTAAGAATCAAAAACTACATTTTTTGACTCTCTTATATACCTACTACTTCACCATAAAAAAAAATCATATAAATACGAGGGGTGATCCAAAAGGAATGATAATTGGTTATTTCTAGTCCTTGTAAGAATAAAAAAAAACTACATTTTTTGACTCTCTTATATACCTACTATTTCACCATAAAAAATCATATAAATACGAGGGGTGATCCAAAAGTAATGATAATTGGTTATTTCTAGTCCTTGTTCTTAATCCAAACACTACTTTTTTGCTCGCTTATATACCTACTACTTCACCATAAAAAATCATATACTACCATAATATTCACCATAATAAATCATATACATATACTATACTATTATATAAATATATTATACATATAAATATATCAATCATCAATAATGATAATTGGTTATTTCTAGTCCTTGTAAGAATCAAAAAACTACATTTTTTGACTCTCTTATATACCTACTACTTCACCATAAAAAAAAAATCATATAAATAGGACATGGTTTCCGGGAGATACGTTCGTTTGAATATGAACCGTTGAAAAGAAAACATCAAAATTGAGAAAACGAAATAAGAGCTGTCATCAAGTACCTCTATTTGAAAAAAATGTCTACCAAAGAGATACACAGTGACTTGGTGAAAACATTAGGAGATTGCTCCTCCATACTCAACAGTTGCACGCTGGGCCAAGGGGTTTCAATTGGGCAGAACATCAACTGAAGATGAACATCGTGAAGGACGCTCATCCAGGTCTCTAACCGAAGACAACGTGAAAAAAGTGGAAGAATTGTGTTGGCCAATTGAAGAGTATGATGTGGTGACAAGGATCGAGGAATGCTCCAACGGTTTGGTCATTTGGAAAGAAGTGAGTGAGATTCGATTGACGAAACGAATATACCGGGCAAATGTGAGTGGAAGTGTTGGGAGAGGGCGCCCAGGAAAAACTTGACCATATCAACAACTTGTTTCAAAAAGGTCGAAAGTGTTTGAAAAGATGTATGGATGTGGATGAAGCGAGAGGTGTGTCAGGATCGTAGTATATGGCAAACTGTGGTCTCTGCCTACCCTTATGGGATACCGGCGTGAGTGTACGTGTATGTATCTATGTAGATTTAAAAAGGGATGAAGTACTTTTTTTTCTTTTTTATACGCTCATCGCAAAATAAATCAGTTTTTAGTCTTCTATAAAATTTGTCTAGATGTAAGGAGAAAATGTCAGACGATGACTGACAATATTTGTGGCAAAATGCATGAAATAAAACTATTATATTACACAAAATGTCTATTATTTTACAAATAAAATTTAAAGAAAAAAATAAATTTCTAATACACATTATTGTTCATAATCTACTTCAGGATACATTTATAAGAATAGTAAACGTGCAATAAAGAGTCTGAGGTATAATAATAAATATACTTTAGAACTTAAATATACTTTAGTACTATAAACTTATACCCAGTTAATAATGAAATGCGAACTACATACTAGATTTAAAGCTTTTTCTGTGTGAATTTGTTAAAACTCACTACTAAGGTAGTAAATAGTCTTCCACACATCAAAACTATCATCACAGTATCAAATCTTCACAATGCTTTGCGATCAGAATCAATGAGATCCTCCTTTTTTGAAGTCGGTTAAAAACTGAGCAAAGTAGTATGCGACATTTCAATATATTTATGAAGCATTATTGTGACACCTTTGAGTAATTGTATATATACATAATGCATGAACAGAACCTCCCCTGATCAGGGAGGGGAATTAAGCCGTAGTCTACCTATCACGCTGGCCTAGTGCGGTTCAGTAGACTTCACACACCCATGCGGGCATTTAGGTATTTAAACGAAGCTTTCCTTCTCCGTTAAGTACATTGGTGTCTATAAAGTAGACCGTAAATGAATTGGAAATAACTGAGCGGTACGGGACCGGGATCGAACCTAGGAGCTTTGGATCGCAAGCCGTGTTTGCCACCACTGGTCCACCATGTACGCTTACTACATAGAGAAAACTAAAATGTAAAAATAGTACTAAAATGTAAAAAAAAATTGGACCATTTTACTTGGACCCATATATCTATATTAAGTCAATGCAATTTCAATGGACCACATCTGACACTCTCAGTCTATGTTTATAAAAGTTCATTAGTCAAAAGTAAACCTTAAAATTGTCATTGTAAAAATTTTAATTATTAAAATAAATATATATTTAGTAGCTGAAAAAATTGTCCAATTGTGCCTTTTAAACTTTGAAAAAAATAATGTGGCTAATTTAAAAAGGCCCCACTTTAATGCCGGTTTTCCTTAGCAGTCAACTTTGAAAAAAATATATATATGCAGTAATAAATGTGATATTTTGATTTATATTTGATCGATACGATCTAGGGATTCATTCTTAAATTTATTTACGTTGGATGGATTAAGGATATGGGATTTAAATCGTTCCTTACATCTCGCTCGATCGACTGTGATAAAACGTACACCAACCAGTTCATGAAGTTGGACTAATACTCAGTTATAAAATTTCGTTGAAATCCGTTCAGCCATTTTATCGTGATAAGGTAACAAACAGACAGACAAATTTAAAAATAGTTTGTTCCATTGCTTATTTCTATCTAGCTAATTTTCGCAAAAACAATGATCAGATTTCGACCCGTTTTATTTATAGTACCTACCTAAATCAACACTGAAAAAAATCAGTTAAGCCGCTCTGGCTTTCCCAGCCTCGTTCATAACATAAAAAAATTAAATTAGGAATTATTTCGATTTCATTTATAATTTTAACTAAATTAGAAAACTAAAATATATGTACAATAAACGGCACGAAACTTGAGCAACGACCTTGACTGTGTAGAAGGAAATTTTTAGATCCAAGACATCGAGTGAAGTGGGCGGGAGGGGTTTTTCTAACATGCGCTTGCACACGATTAATTTATCAGTTAGAGCTTTAAAGTGAACATGCGCGAGATCTGCCCTACTACTGTGTGTAAGGCTCAAGTTTCCGGCCGTCTACTAATAATAATTGAAACGCTAGTAAACATGTATAATAATTCCTTCTCTTACATTAACTGATCAGCTTTTATTGTGTGCAATGTGCAATATGTAGGCCGAAACAATGTTTAATGTAGGGCCTATCGAGTCTACCTGCTATCCCGGACAGCATGCCATTGTGACCTAATTCCTCCTGATCAAGCCGCGTTGGCACAATCGAAGTCTACTTAAACAAAGTAGCTTTGATAAAAGTTCACTTTGATACAGGTTGACACTAACCTGAATTCACTTGCATCTTATTCTTCATACTCACAGACTACATAGTGATAATATGTTTATTATTTAGCGTTCAAGATCGAAAGATGTCGTATACTAGACAGATTTATTGCTAACGGTATCGGATAAGTAGCAGACTTGTTGTTAGAAGAGAAAGTAGCAGACTTGTTGCTATTTTGTAAAGTTGAACGCCGTCCATATTCACTTTAATTGAACGTCGTCATCTATGTACGCTTTGATAGGTGTTATCACGATCAAATTAGCGTCTTATTAGTTGCCAAATCGACTTTGTCCAAGCAGATCTAGGGGAGATCCGTGCCCCCGTAGTGGGAACGACTGTGAACTGGGGATAATGATGGGATGAATAATTCAAAGACATCATTGTGTTTATTCAATTAATAAAACTAGTCCTATGGCATTATTCCACCCATTTATCAGGGTAATAGGTTCTACCTCTTAAATGGGTAATTTGAAAGAAAAATTGTGAGGCAGTATTTCAAAATATCAATGCATTCTGACCCTTCTGGGATATATTTTGTTTTTATAATAAATAAAACAATTACATATTAACCCATGACTTCCCAAGCATTTGAATTTTTTGATCAAATCTTTAATTTTGATCAAAGTTCATAATATGTTGAGAAAAAATATTTTGACAAAAAATAAAATAAAAAAATACCTTCCTTGCTGAGTA
>WUAW01013191.1:37778-51891 GCA_017165845.1 Thaumetopoea pityocampa | reverse complement strand
GTATTGGAATGACATTTCTAATCGCCAAGTCACACACGACTTATCGAATAGAAGTGTCATTCCAAGACATTTTTTCCTTTCTATTAGCGATAACGATTGTCGAATGAAAACTGGGCTAGACGGACAGATTTATTTACAATTATACATATATGTAAAAGCGAACTTAATGCCAAAGGCATTCTTTAGCAGTCAAACTTTGGATAATGTAGAGACAATCCAGAAGAAGCTGTAGCAAATTAAATCTGTAGTAAATGAAGATATAATAAAGATAAATACATTATCTGTTATCGAAGTGGGAAGATTATGTTACGAATGTAGAAGAATGACGAAAAATAAATGGTGCCATGACTTAAAACAATATAGTTTAGACAAGAAGAATTACTTAGGTCGTATTTTATATTATTGAAATTTTAAAAAGTAAAATTGAGAAACCATTGTGACAATGAAGTTAGTCACTAATGTATACAATATTGAACTGACATTTTTAATTGAACTGATGAATAATAATAAATAATAATATGTTTATTTTTCTCCTCACAAAAGAAATACAAGAACAATACTTATATCTAGTAGCCTATAGTAAAAAAAAAACAGAAACGTGAGGAGCTGGTGTCTGAGCTAGGCAATATGGGAGTATGCCTGTATTTCAGATCACCAGGCCCCACCCCACGGAATATCAGCAATAGAATTATATAGATTGCTATGATACAATTGAACTAAATAACGACACTAATAGAAATGACATTAAAAAAGACAAAAACAATAAACATAATAAAATTAATAATATTTGCGTGTATGTGTGTGTGTGTGTGTGTGTGTGTGTACGTGTGCGTGCGTGCGTGCGTGTGCGTGTTAGCATATCTGTGGGCGTGTGATTATGATGAATGATTAGGTTAATTTGAATATACCTATATTTTGAATAAAATATTATTGAACATCATTATTATGTGAAAAGTAATAGTGTGAAGGAGATTTTAATTAATAAATACACTTACATATATGACGTATATACATTTAAAGTCACTATTGTATTCATACTAAATAGATCGATTTAAAGAAATGTTGCTTCACACATTCAAAGCTGCTAATTTAGACGAATATTCGTCAAAATGGTTTTTATGGTCCACTGTAAAAGGTGCCAAAATCTTACTAGTAAGCAATTAGTAGACATTTATCTGTTCAAATATCGTAAATGTAGAGAAATATAAACCGCATTGAATTTTAAGCTGATAGAGCGTTAGTGATTAAGCTTGGGGAAGGAAAAATCATTATTATTATTTTCTTACTATTATTGTTAACACAATACCACTAACTTGAGTAATGAAATGAGTAGGTAATGAAGGGATCGAAGGGAGTAAGCACTAACACTTCATTAGCTTTGGGGATTGCTGTATTGTGGTCAAATAGTATTCGTTCTATCACGGCTAATAGAGCCATATCATCTCTTTCGTGATTTGTCGCATGTAAACTGGAATCAAGACTGTAGGTATATGGATCAGTCTTTTTCATACAATCTCGAATCTTTTGTAGACGTATATAAATTTATTGTGTTTGTAGATGTGTACAGATATTTAGTCCCTTAATCGGAACTACATTTATTTTTCTGATATTATCTTATTTTGTACATTGGGTTCGATTTCCACACTAAATAATTACTACAATTATTGAGTGGGTTTGGTTGTTTATTTGTTACGCTTTTACACCTTAACTACTCAACTGATCATCATAAAATATTATACATTTTTTTGAAAAAAGAAATTGTTCCCGAGGGATAGAAAACTTGTATTTTCAACGGTCTCTGCCATGTACAACATGTGAATATCAACGCAGGTGAAGTCGCGGGTAAAAGATAATTTATTATAAGTGCATTGGTGGACTTTGTGTATAATGATGCCCGTAATATAATCATCATTATTATTTATGAAGCGCGGGGAACCGTCACGAAAATTGTAATTACATTTAATAATACTAATAATAGGGTCATAATAATAATAATAGGGTCACAATAATAATAATAGAGTCACAAGTTGAAGAACAATAGGAATACAGATATTATTACTATAAGCTTAATATTTTTTTCTAAACATTAGTTCATATGCAATGCGCTGCCATCTAGTAATAAGTTAAATAATTAAATCTAAACACTTCTAGGATTTGTTAGCATCCGTGTATAAATTAAACGTAATCGATCTTAGATGCTTCGACTATTGGCGGCTTGGTGCCTATACATTAAGCGCTTTTGTACCTCATTTGTGGCGATATATTAAATGATTAATTACTGTGGAATTTTCTTCGGCTTGAAGTCATTCAACCAAACTTTATCTATCCGTATCCGCTGGCATTTTTTAGAAAATTTATAAAGTCATGCTCCAAAGAGATTTTATACTGATATACTCTTTCAGGTAATACTAAACTAATGGTGTTGTTAAATTAGTTTATTTTTCCTAAAGTTTATCTGACAAATCAAGACATAGATACTTCTAATATAACATTAACTCCTTTATATGTCTCTAACTATCAGTCAAAGAACCGGAAGTCTGAATGTCCTGTATATAGGAGTGTGCTTTTAATCATAAAAATACATTTCAGTTGTACAACGCCATCTATTATTATTTTAAATTTTGTTTTATAAAAATTCGACGAATTAAGACGAATAAGATTCATAGCACAATGTAAATTGTACAGCGGCCTTCATCGTCATCATCCCCGGTCCATATCGTCCCCACTACAAGGGCACGGACCTCCCCTGATCAGGAGGGGGATTAGGCCGTAGTCTACCGCGCTGGCCTAGTGCGGGTTGGTAGACTTCACACACCCATGCGGGCATGCAGGTTTCCTCACGAAGTTTTCCTTCTCCGTTAATGTACTTAAGTACATTGATGTCTACAATGTAGACCGTATATGAATTACAAATAATAACTCAGTGGTACGGGACCGGGATTCGAACACATGACCCTTCGATTGTGAGCCGTGTCTAAAACCACTACACCACCAATGCACAGCGGCCTTAGTATAATAAGCCCAAAGTATAATTCCATCTATCTATCCATCATCAGCTAGTGGAAATCCACTGCCAGACATGGCTCTCTTCCTTAAAAATGATGGACTTACTATTATCTACACGCTTGGTAAATCGTCTCGGAGATTGCGCTAGACTTTGATTGAATAATAGAATAACGCAGCTGCCCTTTATCCTGATGGTTTCTCAGTTTTGTTCTCGCTGCATCCAAGCGAAGAAATTGTGTAACATTATTAAGCCAGAGTTAAACAGCAAGGAAGTTGTAATTATGCTATATAAAATACTTTTTCCAATACCACGTAAAGGGCATGATGAATAAATGGATATCAAGAACAATAAATATTTTCCCACTGATATGTCGATGTATCTTTACAACACGTAAACGGAAATTAGGATGTGAATCCAGCTATAGAGATAAAAAAAAAACTCATGCACAATTTATAGATAATCCGAAAAAGAAACGTCCGGCAATAAAAAAAATTAAATTCGTCAATAAATAAAATACAGTCTATGTATGGATCAGTGAAAACAACATATAATTTGTTAAAACGAAAATACAAGTGAAATAAAATCTGCGGTGAGGTAATTAGCAGATGTGACTATATGATATAGCTCAAATGATTTCAAAGCTGAAATGGCTGCGAGCAGGCCGCATATGTAGCACGCAGAACTGAAGGATGTTGGAGGCCTAAAGTTTGGAGTGGCGACTCCGAACCGGAAAGTGTGGTAAGACGAATTAAAGTCTCAGGTAATCGGTAGATGCGGCTCAGAGAAGGACGATGTCCGGCAGTGTACGACTGTGGGCTGATCTGATGATCATGATGAAATAATTATCCAGAAATCACTTTTTATCCGACTTCGCCCGAAAGAGGGTAAGTTTGTTGAGTGTATATATGTATGTATATTTCATTGGAACGTTCTGTAGCCTAAACGGCTTGAGATGTGTCGTTAGATTCATCTTAACTGTAAGAGTGACAGTGGCTATATCAAAATTTAAAAAAAAAAATACATTTTTCACGGAGTCGGGGGGTTTTTTTTCAATAATTAAGTTTCCTATTTCAATTACTATTTATTCAATGCTCGAAATAAAATTGCGTAAAGGTTATTTCATTTATTATTATAAACCACCCTTGACTTGATTATATGAGTATAGAGCCTTATTAAAATCCTGAACGAACACCATTCAATTTATTTTAGCAATTACATTGGAATGTGAATCTGTTTCGATAAAAAAGTAGCTCCGACATACGATGCAATATTTATTGCATATCTCAATGCGATGGTAACTCGGCTTATAAAATTTAAAAGATAAGACAATACTTATCCAATTTATGCATATATTAACACTTATCTGGCTAATTGCTTCTGTTTTAACATTTATAAATGTATCACAAATAAAGTGTATCTCATAGTACGTTATAAATCCAAAGGCTAGGTATTAAATACGTATGTACAACGTCAGTACACGGAATTTCAATCAGACCTTCTAGTATTGTAGTAAAAATGTCACAATCACACAAATCATTCAGTGTATTTTGTGCTTTACCCTCTGTAGTGTTAGAGTTGAATTCTGTTTGTTGACGTTGTCTACGCATCGCTTCATACCTAAATATTAGAGTGGATAAAAGTATTTACAGAATTGTCGGCTTGCAAAGAAGAGCAATGCAAGCGACTGTAATTTGTATTGAAATAACCATTTTGAATGGGTATCGTAGCATTTCATCAAGCCGGCGGACGCTACCAGTCGATTTATTATTTTTTGCCTTCAACGGTATTAAAGTACAGAATTATTGTTTTTATCTCGTCATGTGGAATTCTTAAAGCAATTATTAAAGTTTCGCGTTGAGTTTTAATTGGTGCAGCAGAGTTTAACGACACTGTGTTGGCTGTTAGGCTCGCTCGACTAATGTGGGGTCAATGTGTTAGTGATTTTCACGACTATCGTATATCGTTAACAACAAACATTCGATTTTTAATCGATTCGTAAATATTACAGTTTAAAGACAATTATGGCCGCGGTAAAAGCTATCGAAAGTAAATTTATAAGAGATTAAAGGGCAAAATTAAATTGGAATATTTTGGAATGAGTTCGGCTTCCATCATTAAGGCAAATATGAAGGTAATATGTGAGCTTTTATGTAAATAATTGACACTTATTGTGTGCGGATGTCAACATTGTTACTGGAAATATTTGCAAAAGTATTTGAATGTCGGTAAAACGGCACAGTTACTGTTCACATTTCTTCTCAAGTATTGACATTAATTTTGCTTATATTTTTTTAAATAACAAGTTAAAATTACTGTATACTCTGTGGTCTCGTTTTTATTACTCTTAGTATTTATTATCTACGATCGTTTCTACGATTATTTTAGTGTTTTATATTATTTTATAATGACGTGTGATATATAAATTTGCTATTATTTTATCTATTAGTTGTCAATAATCGTGAACAATATTGAAACATTGGAATAAAACCATAACTAACATTACAAAGTGACCATCTTTTTTTTCAAGGCAATAAGCTCGCGGAATCTTTCCCACTTTATTGATAAAACAAAGAAAATATCGTTGAAATGAAAACATTAACAATTATTAACGATTATTAACCTAGATCTATGGTTAATATAAATATGTGCGTCTCCGTGTTTTGAAGGGAAAGCTACTGAACAAACAAGTTTACTTTAAGGGCTTGTCTTAATGACTAGTCTACGCCAGTATCATTGAGACAAGCTAGAAACCATCTTTGTGTCGCCACTGAAATACAGAAAAACCTTTGTAATCTTAGAGAGTTCCTAAGGGTTTGAGGCTCTAGATTTTCAGACCGAAAAGCGAAGCCACATCTTCAGTATTAGCATTTACAGATTCTCAGACTCTCAGACTCCGTGGACTGGGATGAAAATTTCATATTCCGAAGATTGCTCCTAGAAAAAATTGTAGATCTACGGCCTTTTAATCTGCTATTCGGTGTAACTTGAAAACTTTTTAAATAAATCTTAAATCTGCCAACACTGGCTCTACACTAACCTGACTCTCACTGACGATATATCATATAAGCTACATTTTTCGAAGAATAACATAATGACGTCTCTATAGTGGTACCTATTCGGGCCGCCCGTGGGAAGGTACAAGATAGCCACAACAGTTATGTAAAGAAGGAAAACACTGTTTGCTTTGTCGTATTCATTTTAGTGTTCCCTGCTCAAATCCGTTTCAAAAATAGAGCAGAGTAATTTTTTTTTATACCACAGATGTAGCAAATGCATTTACAGATCATCTGATTGATTAGTGTACACTGTACATAAATATCATGTTATTACGTGGTAGTAGTTGACTGTGTAGCAGCGCCATGATAATAGCGACACTCTATCTGTTCCCGTGGATACCTTGAGCTAAGGCATGTACCAGGATAATGGGCAGTAGCGATATCCTCTTTATTTAATCAAAATCCACTGCGATTGCCACGGCGACGCTTACAAAGTATGGAGATTATTGTAAACCCCTTCTTAATAAGGAAAAGTCCCAAGTCCAGCAACAGACTTTACAGGCTGATGATGATGATGTTGATTTTAGATAGATTTTGAGATTGGAAGGAAAAAACTTTTAAGCAAATTTAGCGCTTTATTACCTAACATACATCGAGTCTGTTACTGCAGCATACTTAGAATCTCATACTTTTTACTCTCATACTTACATACAACTTTGACATATGCAGTATTATAGTATGTCCTTACACAGTAGGCATCCTAGATCAGTTGATAGTAAAACTGTTCTTACTGTCAACTGATCTAGTACTATGTAATAGCACTTTTACTATTTCACTTCACTGTTTTGCTACTTTCACTTTTTCTTTTTTCTTTCTTGAGCTCACTTTCTACTCAAATGTAGGTGTGAAATAGCTTGGTCATAAATTGTTTGAAATATTCTAATATCGAGAATTCAGTTATAATTTTCAATTTTTTTTATTATGCTATAATAAAAAGTATAAAAATAAAAAGGCAATTGGGTATCTGGCTCTCGTGGATTCAATTCTTCATTCTTAATTCAAAAGTTTAAAAACAAAAGTGACAGATTACATTCTAAAACAACGTCATTACTGTCACAATGTTATTAAATACTTATTTCATTAGACAATTGGGTCCATATATTTATATTTACAATAGATTTAATACAGATTGATATTCATTTCTAATTCTTGTGTAGATGCGTGAGTGTGCCAAAATGTAGATGAAACTATCAACTCAATTCTCGGATGTAACCACTCCTGAGAAATAAAATTTCCTCTTTAATAACTTTATGCGATGATAACGATTATAATGGTAATTTGTAGTGTTTTCCTTTAGCGCACCCACTTTAGCCTACTACTGATACTTTAGAAGACATAAGAGACAGTTTTACGGATCGAAGGACCATTGCTTAAACTATAAGTGGTGATATTTCTATACAGAAATGCTAACGTTGGTACGATAGCCATGCAGATAGTGTTGGTATCAGGTTTGGTCGTAGCAGGGATATTAACGTTGGACGACAGTCGACCACCTTAACCTGCCTCCTAGCCACATTCCTTGCAGTAACGGCAGACTCTGACTTAAGTCAAGAAGATGCTAGGGTGAATAAAATTAAACTATAACAAATTGCTAAACGTAACGGAGTATGCAACGCCTAGGCAAATCGCATCGATTTATTGTAGTTTAGAAATTTTCTAAATATTAATTTAGGGTTGATAAATAATTTTACCCAAATTCATTAATTAGCGTGGTAGTGCAAATATCAAATTATATTAATCACTATTTTACTCGTCCTCCATTGAATTAGAATATGAATGAATCCAACCCAAACGGAACATACTAAATACAAGAACAATTTCACACTTGACTCAACTAAATGATACAAAGCCTTGTGATAAGGAATGTTTGTTAGAACATAGTTAAATAGACATGTTTTACCTCGCCCTAATGTAAGTACCGTATTTTAGGACAAAACAAACATAGGAATTGAATTGACAAATATAGTACTTCATATGTTTATGGGAGACTTCTAGAACGTCGTTTGTATTATAAATAAATATGTCTCAAGGTTGATACCGACAAAGTATTATAGTTGACAGAGCTATAAACATATTACTCCCACGTTCTATTAGGCCATTTTCATAAGACTGTGTTTAGAGGCCAAGTTAAAATGTTTTGATTTTTTTTTTCTATAATATATATGTGTGGAAGGAGGCGTTTAGATTTCAGAACCATTGGACGTTGGGATTCAGTGTTGGGGACATTGCGCATGTGGGTCGACTAGGTGGACTGATGATCTAATTGAGGTCGCAGAGAATCGAGGCAGGCGACCCACAACTATTCAGCGTGACTCTAATTTGGCTGACATTTTTATTGTATATTATTTATAACCTAGATATTGCTAAGAAATGTATTCATTTCTTAGCAATATCTAGCCAAAGCCAGAGCCAAATTAAGTAGTATAGCAATTTCACACTTTACTAAATGATATAGAACTAGGCAGGACTTAGTCAACTACGGGTTCATCCATCTACCTCTGTTTAAAATTAATAATATTTGGAGTAGCATAATGATTTTATAGTGTAACTAGCTTTTGCCCGCGGCTCCGCCCACGTGAATGTTGGTTTTCCGCTACATGAGAAATCTCGACACAATCAGAGATTTAGATAAAAAACTATAACCACTTTTACTGGACCTCTCGTACCTAAGCGGTGACTACTAAAACAGGGATCAAGCGATACATGCCGCATTAATTAAGCCGGAATAGTACCTTGAAAACTGTAACAGTTTAATCAAAATCTACTTGTTGGTTTTTGAGTGAGGCCCGAAAAAACAAACAAACATCGACGGATTTGGTTTCAGAAGCCTTTAATTAGTCGATCTGAGTAGTTTGTAATTAAATATCTTTTATTTTTGAAAATTTGACATTTAACAATTTTATAATAGTATAAATTAGAGGTTCCCAGACTTTTTTTTCTCGTAGACCACTTTCAAAAGTTAGCTGGTTCCGGTGGACCCCCTGCAGCTTGATTTGGTTTCTGAATCCTTTAATTAGTCCATCTGCGTAGTTTGTTTTTAAATATCTCTTATTTTTGAAAATTTGACGTTTAACAATTTTATAATAGTATAGATCAGAGGTTCCCAGCCTTTTTTTTTCTCGTAGACCACTTTCAAAATTTAGCTGGTTCCGGTGGACCCCCTGCAGCTATATTTCTACCATATTCCCAAAACTCGACAAAAAAATGTGAAGATTAAATCTAACTATGGAAATTTGCGTATGTCAATGTAGACTACCTTGGAGTCTCCCGTGGACCCCTGGGGGTCCACCTGAATCACTTTGGGAACTAAGTGTATAGACGTTTGTAACATTTTGTGACGTTTTATATTTGTGTGCAATGATGAATACGCTTTTCTATTTTAATATCGAGAGCAGGTACTCTAATCTATTCTGTATAGATAATGTTGAAAAATATACGCTCTAAAACAACCCGCACATGTAAAACCAAAGCTTGATTTATCTTAAGCACATAAATAAAGACAGCATACGCCGTACCGTGCCCGTCAGGTCGTGCCCGCGGCGCGTCAATCTGATGTGCTCCGGCACGTAGCGGACGTGACGACATCACTTCGCGTAATCTGTCACACTTCCTGTCGCTAACGTGTGTTTTACACTATATGATGAATTTGGTTTCAAATCTTATCGTTACTTTAAGTGAGCATTTTTTTTTATTAAAGGCACGCGAAATGTATGTTACAACATCATCGTATCTATTATTGCTGGACATAGGCCTCCTCTAATGATCGCCAAAATGAGCGCCCATGAACCACAAACCTAAACCTTTTCTCATATGGTGACCCTAACGACTGGTTCGTAATCATACAAAATAACATAAAATCTCAAATCATTATTATAAAAATAACAACAGAATATTGGCCACTAATTGACCGTTCTAGTATTATTAATGACGACATAATTAATTTATTATCAGATTAATATCTTTTTTAGCTCCAAATAGTTTAGATGCAAAACAATTTGTTAGCTTCAACTTTTTGGTAGCCCATGATCAAAGTTATTCCTCTGTAACAAGTTCGGAGCGATTTTAATTAATAAGCTTAGCCCACAAAGTTATAATAAATATTCTTTAAAATAAGAATATGGCGTAAAAGATGTATTACGTTTTGAATGTAATGAATTGACTCATAGTGGCGTGATCAGTTTGGTTTTGGCTTCAGATGGAAATGCCTGCTAAATTTCGCCACACACATAAAAAAGCAGTAATCAAGAAAACACGTATTCTTGAAATATTTAGTAAGTTGTAAATGTGTGAGTACCCAAGCAAAATCTATTTATTTAAATAGTATGATATTTTTAGAACCACATCATAATTCATTTGAATAATTTGTAATAAACAAAGAAAACCACTTTAAAATAAATAAAAATATCTTAATTAAGACAAATATATTTTGGAACTAGACTGGTAGAAGATACATTTTCTATGATCAAGTCTCACTTCGCATAAAACAATGAGCATCTTAACATATGTATTTGTTTCAATGTGTATCAGAGCGCATATTTTGGTTAAATCTAATATACTTTTATACCATTGTATAAAAAATGATTTCTTTAAACAAGTCATATTCCACTGAATATGTCTTGTTTAAAGAAATCATTTTTACCCGCGCAGATACAGTGGGTATAAGTTTTGTATCTATTAACCCCACCTGATGTCCTCCTAGGATGCCCACACACGGGCGTCGCATTTGAATAACATCTCTATTATATGGGCATAGTGACTGTATTTTCAGAACACTTCTTAACTGTAACAGAGAGCTTTAGTTCTCAAGCTATCTCAAGCAGTTTCAGCTTCGGAATGCCCCAAAGACGAGGATTATATTCAACAGCGGATTTCCACAGGTTGATGATGATGTTCCTTCAATCGAATTTTAAGAAATTTTCATACAAAGCAAGAGTACTAATAATACTAATAATAATAATAGTACTAAAACACAAAACATTCTTCCACACTAAATCGCTTACTAGTGACCTACACAAAACAATAACCCACACCGACCATAACTTTACTCCGCTAAATCTGCATAAAAGATGTTTTATACAAAATCCTACAGAAAATGACCTACAAAAAAAAAAGAAAATAGAAGACGGAAAAAAGAAGATACTTCATGGCCGCCATCCTTATGATTTAGAACAATCTCACATAGATAAAATAGCCTCAAATAAATGGTTAAAAATAGGTAACTTATTCCCAGAAACAGAAGGATTCATTATAGCCATACAAAATCAGATCATTAACACAAAAAATTACAGAAAACATATAATTAAAGATCCTACCATAGTAAATGACAGATATCGCAAATGCCAGACACAACCCGAGACAATTCAACACATTACCGGAGCATGCGTAAGTCTCACACAGACCGATTACACTCACCGACACAACCAAATAGCGAATATCATCCATCAGAAACTTGCAATTAAGTATACACAAGATAGAAACACACCTTATTATAAATACATACCACAAACCATATTAGAAGATTCATCTCATAAGCTCTACTACGACCGTGCAATATTAACAGATAGGACAATCCACCACACAGGTCTGATATAACGTTACAAAATAAAATAAATAAAATCACTTATGTGTGTGGTGGAGCAGCATTTTTTGTACAATATATATAAAAATTGTATTTTTTAGTTTTTATGTATATTTTATAAAAAAATTGTGTCAATAAAGATATAACAATAGTACTAATAATAATAATAGTACTAATAATAACGATCCCTACAACTGTTAAAAAAAATCGTAAAATCTAAAGATAATTGATTACAGAAACGATATAAAAACTTGTTTGACAAAATAAACAGGTTATAGAAAATAGTGTAGGTTGTAGGTGTCATAGATAGCGTAGTATGTAACGAGTACAAGTAAATAATATTTATTATTATCTCCTTCCTGCTTTATTGATTCTGATTTTTGTTTCCAAGTTACGTCTTCTTACTTAATCTACTCCTCTATCGTTTCCAGTTCATATTCATTTCCATTACAGGGTCACGGACCTTCCTTAATCAAAAGCAGAATTAAGCCGTAGTCTGTCTACCACACTGGCATAGTGCGGGTTGGTAGACTTCACCCACCCATGCGATCATACAAATTAACTCGCAAAGTTTTCTTTCTTCGTTAAGTATATTGGTATCTATAATGTAAATCGCACATGGATTAGAAATAATTTAGTGATACGGGACCAGGATAGAATCTACCATCTTTCGATCGCAAGCCAAGTATGGTACCACTAGACCACCAATCTACACCTCCATGCTCGGTTTTAAACATCCTGAATCATCACTCCATTTACTTTCTGTGATTGTACTGGCTTGCGGCATCTAGGCAGCGCTTCTTAAAGCGGCCTGACGTGACCCAAGGACAAATATACGAATATATAATATCGATGAACGCATATATTCTATGAAATATAATTTACTTGTTACAGTTCAAGAGACAACTCGCTCCCGAAACACATAAAACTAAATTCGGCTCTCACTTGCCGGCTCGTTGGAGGATTAACCAGAGAACAGAGAGCCGTGTGTCACGAAGCACCCGAAACTGTTGCTGTAGCATTTGAGGGTCTACAGTTAGCCGTGAAGGAATGCCAGCACCAGTTTAGATGGCATAGGTGGAATTGTTCCAGCTTGCTTGTGAAGAGTAGCAATCCTCATTCCAGTGCTATTATGAAAAGAGGTATGTAAGTATATTATATTTACTATATAGAGGGGATTAGGTCTGTTGTCCAGATATTTCTCTAATCTATTACATTCAAACTGAGTCAAGTGTGTTTCGTACACATAATATTTAAGAGACCCGAATGGCGTTAGCTACGAAAGCTTGCGTAGGTATGCTCGGATAAAGCATGACCGCACATAATGATGGTTGTGAAGTGTGCTGTGTATACATGTGTTGTATTAATATGATGGATTAATGTATGAGGCTGACCTGTTTCAGCGGCTGCCAGACGAATTTGCCCATTTCTTCATGTCTACGCTGCCTTTCTTCTTCAATTTAACAGTATCTCGACCTAAATCAGAAGCCACATACTTTCAGCTGTGAGATGAGTTCAGATGACCGAATATCGTCTAAAATATTCTTGTTTCAAGAGCTTCATGTTATTGAGATAAAGATTAACTTGTAGAATATACCTTCGGTATTAAGTCTGCTCATATGTCATTAGTATATTAAGTGTAAATAAATGCGGATAAGCTTCGTTATGTGGACTAACCGCATACCTAACTTTTATATTTGAGGAGTTTTAGTGTATTGGTGTAGTAGATACCTTCAGGAAGTTTAACTGAGTTAGTATGGCTTATATTATGTATCGAACAAGAGAGTACATCGGCACAAAATGCTTTGTCATCGCTGTTCTAGGAACATAAGCTCGTGACTGCCCTATGAATCGCTGGTTGGATTTCGTGACACGAGTTATGGAAGCCAATGGACTCATCAACGGGAATTTAGAAGAAGCCAGACCATAGCAATAACGCCAAAATTAATAACACCGGGTAGAAAAAGGAAAAGTAGATCATCCCCATAAACCTTTATCGTCACAGCTGCGACACACACTTCTAAGTAAACTGTAGCGCTGTTTACCGAAATCCGAAATCTTTCAGATCTGAAAGCATTCAACATACTGCCATAAAATCCAAAGCATAAGCAAAGGAATAACATAATATTCCCAAAATTCGTTAATACCCCACGAATTGCCTCTAAATATTAAGCCGTTACAATGTTACATCAGATATCTAAACACAATGTAAGGTTTTCTGAAGTGATTATACTTAAAATATTAAGATTATGATTAAAAAATGTTACACAGATATTCCTATAAGAATATTCTATAAGAAATCATGATCATCATCTGCTTGTAGAATCCACTGCTGGGCATAGGCCCTAAAAAGGGATTTTCCATATTCTCCACAATTAGCACGCGTCTTGGAGATTTCAATAGATTTTGATTGTATAACAAGATAACGCTGTTGACATTTAGCTGATTGTCACAGCATCCACGTGAATAAAG
>WUAW01013179.1:11810-22543 GCA_017165845.1 Thaumetopoea pityocampa | reverse complement strand
TGCTCTCCTTGAGGTAACAAAAATGATCAATTTGAAAAAAATACATTAAAATTACGTAAACATTTTTACAGTAAAAAAAATTATTTTATTAGAAAAATATTGTAAAAATATGATTTTCATCAAAAATAAAAAAAATAAAAGACATAACATATAAAAAAAAATATGAAAATAGTGTCCTAAAAATAGGACAGTGGGGAGGAATGGGTTAATAGGCTACATTTGACGCTTCATCAAAATAACCTCGCAACGGTGCAAAATTTTTTCAAAACGCAATTTTTTCAAAGTTAGAACGATACGACATCCTCCCTCCCGAAATTCCTCGTCCTACCTCTTTTAAATGCCTTCTTTCTTACACCTTTTACCCCTCCTTTATCCCTATTTTATGTAAATTTGTAAATACGAACAACATCAAACTGTAAATAATTTCCTTCTTAACACACTAACCTGTAAATATTTGTCAATCCTATTGTTTATCTATCTAACTACTAACAACGGGTCTGTGTATGGATGCGTCCTTTTTTTGCTTTCAGATTTATTACCCTGGTGGTAGAATTTCCGTCGAAGGATCTTCTTTCCTTCCAATACCAAAATTCTGTATCTTCACCGAATACCACTCCCTAAGTTTATGATACTTTTATGATAGTTTCTTTTTTCAACGGATACTGGCAGAATTGTACCAAATTGGTCAAACGCCATAAACCAAGAAAGAAAAAGTTAGAACAACACAATTGAACAACGTTTTTCAGCTACTAAACATGTATTTAACATATCGTCCCCTTAGTGACAGAATTCATTAAATGACCAAATCCTCCTTTTTTCCAAACTTGTTTCTGGACCAAGTCTGTACCTTAGTGAATATTTACATTTTCTATCGCGATATACGCATCGTATCAATGTGTGAGTAAAAAGGGAATGTAGACCAGCTTTTGCTTATAACGCTAATGTCAATAACTCATTTCGGTCAATGTTGTCAGTTAATGAATTCTGCCACTAAGGGGACCATAATTTTTTTTAAACTGACTGACAAATATAAAATGTGGCCCATTTATAATGGCCCCACTTTAGTAATACATATGTAATAAGTACATTGGTGGTCGAGTGGTGCCAGACACGGCTTACGATCGAAAGGTCGTGGGTTCGATACAGTCCCGTACCACTGAATTATTTTTAATTCATGTACGGTCTGGTCTACATTGGTGGTAATTCTGTTGTAACAGAATTGATTAAATTTAGACTCTACCTATCTCTTTCTAATGTCAAACGCCAAAAGAAGATGGCTGCAATTTTGGTGCTGCCAGTTTCGTTTAAACATGTCAAAATTAAGAAATTTAGACGCGATCTCGGAACATGCCGACTAAAGATATACAAAAACACAACATTTTTTTTTGTATTTTTTGACAGAAATGTAGATTGGTACTCGCTAAAAATATTTGCTATCTCGTTTTGGTGTTCGGCATTAGAAAAAGAAAGGGAGAGTCTAAATTTATTTAAGTTCTGTTACAACAGAATTACCACCATTGTAGACACTAATATACTCAACAGAAAACGTCGCGGGTGTGTGGAGTTTATCAACTCGCACAAGACCAGCGTGCTGAACCACGACCTAATCCCCTCCTGATAAGGGGAGGTCCATGCCCCTGTAGTGATGACCAATATGGGCTGTAGATGATGACATATTTAACATGTACCTTTAGCTATTATTACCTTCAGGTGGTTTAATATTCAGGCATTCAGCGTGAAACGATGTCGGACAGTATTCGCAACAAATCAGGGACCCGCCGAGAGCGCAGATGAAGCACCATCCCGTGTTGACGTGGCACGGAATCTTGCCCGGCCTGGTACACAATCATTACAAGTTATTATTTTTAAACACATCCCACAGATGCTGTGAAAACCAGCTATGATAACGAGCAGCAAAGTTAATAACAATATTCTGAACACTTTCACACATATTATGTCCCAAATTAAGATTCCCTGTATCTTGGATACTAGACAACAATATACACTTATGTATATACATAAATACAATACATAAGTAGAATATGTCCATGACTTGGATACAAACATTTGTGCTCATCATATAAAGTTTGTCCCTACCAGGATTCAAACTCAGGACTGATTTTGTTTGAATAGCGGGATAACACTGCCGCTATTTTTATCCTAATACATGGCTTAGCTGATTATTGTTCGGCATCGGCACAATACTAACTTCACTCCATCGCTTCCCATGCTTCCATGGTTGCTGTGAGAACCAGCTAAGGGATATACCAGGGTAATGGGCAGTTCCCATTCCCGTCCCAGGACATATCCTGTTATTCAAACCAATCTATTGTGCGATCTCCAAGACGGCTGTTAAAGGGTGGGAATTATGGAAAATTCCTCCTTAACCTCTTAGACACGGTTGAATGTTGACGTATGTTCGATTCGTACCTGGAACACGCGTATCAAAACAAAGACTGCGTATTTCGTATGTATATTGTCATGTTAACAGTGTTATAAAATGATGTGAAGACTGATATTATGAAACGAAAGAGTAAACGAACGTTTAATTCGAACCGTGAGCGAGAGAGGTACTAGCCCTCTAGTACTAGCGCGTTCTTCAGAAAGATGATATATGTAAACGCCATCATAGTGGCGCGTTGTTTAGAAGCAACGTATGTGAACGCCACTATAGTGGCGTGTTATGTCTCAGAAGTTAAGGAGGCGGATGTCCAGCAGTGGACTTTTACGAGCTGATGCTGCTGATGATCATGAATCACCTCAAAGCATTTCAGTTTCAAACTAATAAATAGAATCTTCTATTGTAAAATCGAGTGTTAATTCTCATAACGTAAACTCACCTATGCTTATAATGCCTCGGACATATTATATGTGAGGCAGTCAAGATCTGTGTTCCAGCTGGCAGACATTTCATAAACGAATGGTAAGTGGCCGGGCATCGAACACACCTCGCTAATTTATCACCGCTAAATCTAGTCTTGCACCCTCTCGGATCATCTGAAACACACGTATGGCAAACGTGCCTTGGACAAGTCAACGCCTCGAAATGCTCGTTGATTTTATTTTTCGAAGGCACTCCACCGCTGAACTGAGTCTGAGGCCAATGGTTTAAACACTCCAAATGGTAGTATTTATAACAGTGCGCTACGTGACATCTCTGACGTACTGGACACTCGTTTTTAGACACTGCTGATTTGCACACGAAACAAATTGGTGTGTCGTACTTTTGACAGTCGTTGCACTTGTAATTGGTAAAATTGATTTGCGAGTCTCGCTGTTTGTGTTTTATATCGACTATCTCACATTTACCGGGCACTGTTTCAGCCCAATCAAGACCATCGTCACTGGAGTATGAATCGTATTGGATTGGTGAGTTCTCAATCATTTCTTTCATTTTTGCTGTCAGCAGTGCCTCAAATACATTCGCGTCGACTGTGTGTGATTCTGTTTCGATTATTTCTTCTATAGACACATTCTGATCTTCAGATCCATCTTCCTGCGTTTCCGTGTCTTCTTGACTTTTAGGTTTACGGCCCACTTTCTTTTTTTTCTTTCTACCTCTCGTAGGTGCATGGACTTCTACTATCTTGGTCTCTTTCTTAACACAATCTATATGAAACATTCCATTGCATCCTTTACATTTCACCAGGTTATCTGTTTTCTCACAGATTTCGCACACTTTCTCTCTAATTAGTCCTTTAAAAATATTGGGTTTTGGTTTTGTTAATTGTTTGAAATAAAATTCTGCCAAGTCGTATTTTTCTTCCACTGTATTTTCTTTCTCTTCTAAAGTACTTTGAGTATGGACCGATTTATCTCCAGAAGTTTTATCAGTCTCAACTTTAGGTACAATGTTTTTATTTTTAGTTTTAAATATCTCAAAATACTCCAGCTCTTCTTCAATATCAGAATATTCCTCATTGTAATAAGGTTTGATTGATTTTCTTTTAGGTTTTTCTTTGTGTGATATATTATTTTCGACCAATTCTTTTTCAGTTTTTATTTTATTCAGTTTAATATTCTTAGGTGGTTGCGAATTATCGTTAAACCCTTTGATTAAACTGGATTGAACAATTTCTTCAGACTTCTTAAGATCAGATTTTGCATTTTCTTCATACAGCCATGTTTGATATAGATACAAGACAATTTCATCATGTGTTAATAGTGGGTTTTCGTCTAATAATGCATCCTTGCGTAGTTCTAAATATTTAATAAATTCTGGGTTGTCGTATCGCGCTTTAATTATTTTATTTTTTTTATTACTCGCCATGGATACATCAATATCTTCAGCATTATTACAAAGACGATCAGTTTCTATTTCATTCTTAATATTATTCCCAACATTAATATCCTTACAATATTTATTACTAGAATTCTTTGATCTAAGTTTACATTTAATCAAGGGCTTTTCACGATCCTCCAAATTTTTATAATGTGCATTGGAATCTTCATGTTCTGTAGAATCATTATTTTGAACATCCTCTGTTTTTATTTCACTTTGATGATTTGTTGATTCCTTATGATTTTCTCTGTCTAAGTCACTAGAGTTTATTACAGTCTCGATTTTTCTTTTCGCACCTTTAGAATTTATAGTATCGTCATTATTTTCATCTAAAAAACTATTATGAGGTATATTTAATATAGCATCAGCATCATTCTCTTGGAGTTCTGTGTTATTTGAATTCCGAGAATAAGATGTCTTTTCCTGAATGTTTTCGAATGTTATAGTGTCTGTAGTATCAATTTCAGACTTCAATATAACAGGTTCAACATTTATGAGATTATTTTCAATAACAGTACTGTCTTTTGAAAATGTCTTATTACTATGATTATCTAAAAAGACATCTCTGTTAGATTTCTGTGTTGGAGATAAATTCAATTTATTAGTTTTCTTAAGCCTTAAATTCTTCTTCCAATCTCTTTGTGTAGGCTTTTTATTGGGTCCTTTAAGAAAGGACTGGCGTAACGAATCTTCTTTCTTTTTGGTTTCGTTTTTAAGAGTCTCTTCATAAAGCCAAGTCTTTAGTGAATAAGCTACTACTTCATCATAGGTTAGTTCCGGATTTTCATCCATTATTGCATCTTGTCTAAGTTCTAAATACTTCATAAAGTTGGGATCATTTAAAGGATTTTCATTTTTATTAACCTTTGAACGCAGTTTTCTGCTATTTTCCGATTTAATTATTGTGATATCATCAGAATGTGTAGATGACGTTTCTATGTTAAAATCTTTGTTTAAATGACTGTTAATTTCATGAAAACCATTTACTTTAATAGATTCTGGTATACAAGTTTGTGTGTGGTCATGCATTTTAGTCATAACTTCGTTAATATTTGAATTTTCATTTCCCGCAACCGAATATTTGTTTTCAATTTCTATACCTAAGACATTACATTCCTCTTTCGTAACATTATTGTCATTTAAAATAGTCTCTTTATGTTTTATATTCCTAATTACCTTATTACTGTTTACATGTTCGGCTTTATTACTTTCTTTCTTATCATACTTTATTTTTATTAGATCTTTCGATCCAATTTCATTACTTTGAATGGACACTTTGGTTGATTCTGTTTTCGAGAGATCTTTTTGATTTTCTGTGACATGAACATCAATTAACGAATTATCTGACATCTCATCGCCGATTATTTTTTGTTGATCAATTAAATCATGACTTTCTTTATTGTCATAAGACTTTTGATCATCAATACTACTGCTGTAGCATTTTTGTTCTGTTAATCTTCTGACGTCGATAGCGGGAAGTTTCTTTGATGAACTTGTATGTTTCTCATTTTTATCAAATGAATTTTTACATTGTTTAGGGTTGAAGACATTTACAATGGTTTTGTCCAAGTCATATTTTAAAATTTCATTTTCGCTTTCATTCTCTCTTTGAAATTCATTTGTCATTTCCGGCTCATAAAAATCGTTTAAATCCTTGTGTTCTATAATTTCATCAAGTTCTTCTATAGAAGATTCATCTTTATTAAGATTTACGGAGAGAGGACTATATGGTAATTGTATATCAGAATCACTGTCAAAATCGATCTGTACATTTGTTTCAACATTTATATCACAATCTTTCATACATTGTTGTGTTGTCCCATTAATAAATTGACTTAGTTTTTCTTTATCATCTTGATTGATTTTCTCCATATTTTGATTTTTAGTAACATTAATCTCATAATCTGCACTATGCGGACTGACTAATTCAGGTTTAAGACATTCTGTATATAAGTCCTTTTTTTGAGACATTTCACTAACAGATTTTTTAGTACCATCAAATGAATGTTTATTTGCTATAACATCACTTTCTATTTTGTCCTGTGTATTACATTCAGTGAGTTCAACAGAACAACATACTATAGTATGATTTTTAGTTGTATCTATCTCCTTTGGATCATTACATAACTCATTTTTAATACTACTGTTTGTATTTTTTGATCCAATTATTGCTTCAACAGTGCCTTTTTTTACATTTGCTTCAATACCACAATCTGCCGTACAATGTTCTGTCGTATCTTCAATATCTCGTTGATTTAATATTTTTTTACTATCTTGACTATTTTTATCTTGTGCGCGTTTTTTAGTAGCATTGATCTCTCCACCATCACAAAGTGAACTAACTATTTCATATGACTCACATTTTGTTCTTAAGTCTATTTTTTCGGATCCCATAATTGGTTCTTCTGTAATACTAGATGAATCTCTATTTAAATTAATATCAATTTTACTATTAATATCCTGTACATTATATTCAGTACTATCAATTGAATGAGATGTATAATTTTCACATACCACATTTTTGGGCTCCTCTGCAGTATCATAATTTAGAACTTCTTGGTTCCTTAGAACTTTATCATTGATACTTTCGACTTTCACTGTTATACCAATTCCACAGCTAGGTTGTACTGAATTAAGATTATTATCTTTGGAATCATCAATTACACATTCCATATTCCTATTATCATCATGTTCATTATGAAACTGCAGTAGATCCTGAGATTCATAAACAGATCTTCTAAGACTATACACATTCTGAATTCTACTATCTTTATTTGGAGTTTTTTTTTTCTTCTTTATAACCACTTTAATATCTTTTTCTATTTTTATAGGAACTTGTATTTTCTCTGGCGTTTTTGATTTAGCTTTCTGAAGCCACCTGTCCATGTGGGATTGTTTCTGAATTTTGGTAATACCTGTTTTAGCAGCCATATTATCAAGACAAGCTGTAACTACATCAGAAACATCTAATGATTTATTCTTGGCAATGTTCCTTGAACGATCAGTATTTTCTGATTTGACATCATCTTCAGAAAAGAGGCTATCATAAAGACTTTCACTAAGTGACACATCACTACTTGTCCTACTTATTTTGCCACTTCTTTGTTTTGATCTGCAATTTCTAGATTTTATAAGCATATCATTAAAAATATCAATCCTTAATCTTTTTGGTTCCCTTAAAAGCAGTTCTGCTTCTTGGATTGATGTATTCCACAGTGCTTGTTTCTTTTCAGATACAAAGTATGCTGCATATAATCTTGGATCCTTTTTCTTGTCCTATAAATAAAACAGTAAAAAAATTAAATTATTTAAAAGTCAAACCTTTTATAATATTTTTCTAAACTAACCCCATATAAAAACAAAAATAACATATTAAGATGAGAAAATAATTCTAAAATGAACATTTGTTGTCATTTAGCCTGTAAAAGATAAACAACAAAGACTAGAACTGAATATGAACGCTAATTTTAAAGTATAGCATACACTAAGCTAGATCTTTCCTACATTGATAGTTTATTTAAAATTGATCTAAACTTTTTTATTATATGTTATAGCAATTAAATTATTATTTTTTAGATGGAATGCAAACATTTGCTTATTTTGCAGTCAAAGCTAATGCATCAGATCAGAAACATTCAAATTCAGCAGTTTGAGATAGTATGGCAAGGCATAGTTCTTCTCACTCCTATTACATATGTCTATATACAAGGGAACGAGAACGAACGTCATTTCCGAATCTATTTTTCATAGGTAAGTTATACTTCTAATACTAACCTCTGGAGTGAAATTGTCTCGGGTAGTGTGAAACTCTTGTTGTCCATGATATTTTCTGAGCATGGTATCAACGATCCAACCACGACGGCCATTGTCACCGAAAAACGTCACGTGGATGATGTCTCGTTCTATGCGGCCAAACACTAGAATTATTTATTTCAATTAGTTATTAGTTAGAAGTCTCATAACATTAAGTATATTATTTTCTCAAGTTGATTCATATACATAACATGGTTATTAATGTAACATGCATGTGTATGAGTTTGTTCAGGATGGATTTAATAATAGGCCCAATATGAATACAAAGATAAATTATGGGCATGCCATCAGATAATTCCCTCGCATTGTTCATGCTGATGCAAAAAACTTTGATTAATGTACAAACAGAAAAGATTCTAAAACTACTAAGGCTCAATAGACAACAATTATGTTGCTTTGTAGGAGCACTTATCGGCCACTGTAGCACTAATAAGCATATATACTGGTGAATCTGTCCAACACCATAGATTGTCAATACTGTGACATGGAAGTG
Organism: Thaumetopoea pityocampa; assembly: GCA_017165845.1. Lineage (NCBI taxonomy): Eukaryota > Metazoa > Arthropoda > Insecta > Lepidoptera > Notodontidae > Thaumetopoea > Thaumetopoea pityocampa. The sequence continues at coordinate 13,955 of WUAW01013179.1, read as the reverse complement.
GAAACTATAGATATACATATATGCAGTTGATGCATTGGCCAAAAGACAAATGTATCTTCTAGGTCTGGCATACCCCATCAGAAGAATATCAGTTAAGGCAATAACCAGCCTAAGCTCTTTATTTAAAGAACTGACATAGGACTAAGGCCAAGAATAACTGAGGCAGTACTAAAGATGAGATAGGGTTCAACTGCATCGAGTCCTGTACCTTGCTCAGTTAAGTGCAACAAGGTAATATGTGAGTGTGTCTCAGTAAGACAAAGTGGAGTGAGAATATTATAAAGCACTTTCACACCCCAAAAAGTTTATAGACAAATGAAGAAAAAGAGAAAGTCAAAAACTACCCAGGCTTAATAGATAAAAAATAGGTATTTACAATAACATGAAAATGGACACCAAGATCATAATATTGATGATACTAATAAAAACTATAATGAATTATAGGTGAATTGAATTTTTATATGGCTTCAATTCCTGTCCTTTTTCCTGTGTTTTAATCTTAAATCTTAAATATATTCCAATTCCAATTTATATATTATGGCCCCATCGTTTAGTGATGATTCTGACAACGACAAGTGTATGTATCAATTTTGAGAGGACTATTGACCGTAAGAACTTAGTAATTAGAATGACTAGCGTTTTTAATAGAGCTGGAAAATAAAACAAGGATTAGTGATATAAACACAACACATTGTTAGAACATTATTTGGTAATAATACATAAAATAGCATGTTATAATGCAACAATCAAGTCAAGGATAGGAAATGGGTATGGGAATGGAAGTAAGAGTGATGATCACAGTCTTATGTTATTTATGGAGATAAATTTGAAAAATAAATTTATCAGAGGAGTATGGGCCAGGGAAAGAATGTATGGAATATTTACTGGGCGGGGGATATCGTTAGGGAGCATGTCATATAAGGGAACAGTTAGTTTAGGACAAGAGAAGAATAGGTGTTCCAAGGACCCCTCATCTAGACCACACTCACACAAAGAATTATCTTTAACACGGATTTTCGCGAGGAAGAGGGGTGCAGACAAATCCCAGTCTTAATCTAATAACAAGTGAGGTAATGCTCTTGTTGATGTTTTTATGTTGGTAGAACCAAGGCTTCTGAGGGATCTCCGGTTTGATTAGATGGATAGTATTTCCCTTTTACACGACTTTGCATCTTCCAAGTAATATTCCAGGCTTTCATTGGAGTGGGTTGAGCCAGTGAGCGAAGATCCCGCGAATAACACTCGTTGTGTGAGGAACATCTGTGCTAAGTTGCAAATCTGGCCCATGAGTCTACATTCTCATTGCCAATAATCCCACAGTGACTAGGGATCCAAGCTAAAACCACCTGTAGACCAATAGATTGACATCTATGGAGGAGTTGTTTGATTTTGAGCATCAATATAAAGCTGTCTCGTGCTTGAAAGGGAACCTTTGTGATGTCTTGAAGGCAGCTGAGGGAATCAGAGAATATGATTGCCTTGCCTATTTTATGGGATTCGACATACGCAATGGCTTCTAATAGGGCAACAGCTTCTCCTGTGAAGATAGAGCAAATTGTAGGACACTTAAAGCTCAAGACAGTGTTATATAAGGGGATCCATACAGCAGCTCCAACATTACCACCATCTGAAGTTTTTGATGCATCTGTGTAGACAGCTATCCACTCAGACCAGTCTTTTTCCAATAAGAAATTAAACATCTGGTTGGCACCAGGGCAGTCTTTGTTAATACCAAAATGTAGTAGGACATTGGGCTTAAAACAGAGTGAATCATAGTCAATCTCAAATATAGGATTTCTATATAGTTAGCTATGTGATAGATATGGAATGTGTTTGAGTTTATTAAAACTATTAATAAGCCAAGGGGAATCTTTGTGAGACCAGTAAGATGTAGACATTGATTGGGAAAGATCATGAAGGATAGGAATTAAAGGGTGGGAAATATCTTAAATATAAACACAAGTTAATTCTGTGGTGTCAAAGAAAAAGAGGAGAAGTGGACAGATAAAAAGAAATATATTTTTTTGCACACATGGGTTTAAAACATTGATGATATCATGGTAAAGGATAAGTCACTGAAGGTCCATTCTATTTTACTTAAATACAAATTAAGCCCTATTAATCAGTTGTTGATAGATGACTCAA
>WUAW01013179.1:699-10934 GCA_017165845.1 Thaumetopoea pityocampa | reverse complement strand
TTCATTTTTGGGTAGACCCCCAAAGCAGTTACTATAAAACTTTTGTAAATTTATTTACTTCAAATGTGTTTTTGACAGTTGGCATGGACCCCTTGCAGGTCATTGTTGACCCCTGGGGGTCAATATAGACCACTTTGGGTATTAATGACATACAGCATACTAGAAGGAAAGGTACTTACACTTCTTTTTTACAAATATTCCATCTGTTGGATCTCTAGTGACTATGCATGGCCAAAATGGATATGTACCCATCCTGGCCCACGCCAGATCTCCAACTTGATATGTGCACTGGGCCTCCAAATCAAACAGGTCACTCTTTGAGAGGATGATCCTACTCTCTTTATTATCCTTTATTTTCTTTTTACCATCAAAATCCAATGTTTTCACAACAGAAGAATTATCTCTATACCCGTTCTGAGATTTACCAGGTGAACTCAAATTGTACTCCTCTGCAGAACGCTCAAGAATATTGGTTAAATGTGAAGCATGTTTCTTACCACTTCTAGCAGGTAAAAACTTGTTTTTAATCAACACTATATTTTCTTCAGCATCTCTTGTTTGTATCAAATCTTTTCGTGTATAAACTTTTGAGAATTTCTTAGCTGGTGGTGTATTCATCACCTCATCAGTACCAAAGCGACTAAGTGATATATTCTCAAGATAAATATTGTCAATTTGATTCTCTAAAAAATTCTCCCCAGAAGTTGTCTTAGAAGATTCTGATTTTAATGGTGAATTTGATGCATGCATTTTGTATACTGGTGATTGAGTTTTCACAGGTGATTTCGCACCAATGATCAATTTCTTATCGGAATTCTGCAAATCTGTTTTAAGACGAAGAGTTCTACCATATCGGCTAGTGCCTGTTCCTTCACTAGTGGCTGGAGATGTCACTTTTGCTGTCAAACTAGTTTCAAGTTCACGTTCAATTATTGACCGTTTCTTTGGTTTTGTTGTGCCCGTCAACAGACTGTCAATATTTTTAATATCCTCAGCAACCATGCTATCTTCGGATTCATCCATTTTAATAGAAATCAGGTAAAGGCTGGCTGTCCTAATTAATTATAACATCGTAAGGCGAGTTTATGATGAAAAATATTTATTTGATATTCACATTTTTAGTATTATTTTCATACAAAATGACCCAATAAACAGTTATAAATGGATCCCGACAGCAAAAAAACATTCCACACTATAAACTGAAACAAAAGAATCAAAATGAAGTTTCGTTTTCACAATGAAATAGGTTAATCCAAAAAATTAATAAATATCCATTTTTATAGGTGAAAATGGAAAATTTCATGAATTAAAATGCTTATTATCGACTCACTACCACTATATTTAGATTAGGCAGTGACAATATGCGTAATTTGCACACGACAATACCTCCGATAGGCACTCTCCTTGATATGTTATCCAACTATTATATCGAAAACTTAAATTCCTTTTTTACACAACAACCATAACTCCAATTCCAAATGTAACACAAGATTTAAACAGAATTAATAACACAGAAATAGGAATAATAGAAATATTCGCCAGCGTTTGAATAACGTTCGAACAAAGTCTTAATTTGTTGCGAGAAAGCATTCAGTCCTGCAGTCAAACACGCGCCATCATAAATTCATATAACGAAAGGAAATCACCCCGCTATGTGCTACCATTATTGCAGTCAATAATAGACGCTATCACTGATTATCTCACGAATAAAACTATCATAGTTGATTAAAATTAAACTAAATCCGAAATTCAATTAAAAATAAGTTTAGCAACAGAAAGTACCGACGCTTCAGTGCCGCGAAACATAGGAAGAACTTATGTGTGAGTGAGAATTCTATGAACATTTTTACATCGAAGGCACACACACTACGTTATTTAAACTCACACAGTCCAATGACTTGGCTCTGCTGCGCTGTGACATATAGATCTACGTTTTCAAAATAGAGTTCGATTTCAGTTTCTAGGGTTCCTTCCTTAATATTTAATATACCTACACAATTCACATATCTGGGCATAATGAATGTCTAACTGAATTAATAATTTAATATATCTACCTATGTGAACTGTGTAAGTTTAATATTAGACCGTTATATACTTACAAAATAAATTACTACAGTTAAAATGCAATTAATTATAAATTATTTGTGGCCTGATTCGATGCCGTAATCATCGGTCTTAAATAAAACCTTCACTCTGTTATTGAGAGTTCTGGATTACGCTTATAGAACGCAACTTTAAAATTCAAATTTGTTTGGTAGCTTTAAAAAACAAACCAGACAAACTGACTTTTCTAAGATTAATAATCATAATGTTAAATTAAATAAAAGGATTTCATCGTTAATTCAACCTATAATAATAGATATTAATTAATCCAAACTCCTGTAATTAATATTAAAAATATAGACCGAATACATATCATCATCATTGATCATTGCTATACAACATTTTTTTCCTTCCCAGAAAGATATGGTTTACAGAATTTATTCTTCCAATATATACTTACCTACTTGTTTTTTCAAAATTGAACATGAATTAATTTTGTATGTTTCAAGACTGTTTGACTGATCTTACAATTAAAATAAGATTTAAAACCATAAAAATCCTTTTTTAATGATCTTAATTTTAGGCTCAGTTGCATTGATATTGGTTAGTTTTTATAACTTTAAATATATATTTTCCGGGGCGGAATGTACTTTTATTTAAAGAACACTCTGTATATCATTTTCATGCAAATTAATATTTATTTAGTATCATCCATTTCATAAAAAATAAGAGTTCTAGGAATAGATTCTTTCTCATATGACCCATTGATCACGAATTTAAAAAACTGTAAAATAAACGTATAATAAACAGATACAAATAGACAACGGTGTCGATTCTGATGTAACACAACTTAAGCTAAATTTCGGCTATCCTCTCTTTTTCTATTGCTAAACACCAAAACGAGATAGCAAACATTTTTAGCGAGTACCAACCTACATTTCAGTCAATAAGTATAAAAAATGTTGCATTTTTGGATATCTTTAAGCGGCACGTTTCGAGGTTACGTCTATATTTGTATGTAGAAATTAATTTTAACGTGTCTAAACAAAACTGACAGCGCCAAAACTGTTACTATCTTTGTTTTGCGTTTAGCTTTAGAAAAAGATCTAAATTTAGCTAAGTTGTGTTACAGCCGAATTTACACTAATATTTTGGGTTTAAGCTAACTCAATGATGCTGATTCTGTTGTAACAGAACTTAGTAAACTCAACTACTACTAACTAACTCCATCCCTATCTTTTTTTAATGTCAAACGCCAAAAGGAGATAGCTACAATTTTGGTGCTGTCAGTTTCGTTTAGAAAAGTCATAGTTAAAAGATTTAGACACGATCTCGGAACATACGAACTAAACATACGCAAAACCGCAATATTTTTTTAAACCGTTTGATAGAAACGTATGTAACGTATGTATGCTGTTACACAACCTAACTAAATTTAGGTTCTCCCTCTCTTTTTTAATGTCAAACGCCAAAACGAGATAGCAAACATTTATAGCGAATACTAGCCTATGTTTCTGTCAAACGGTTCGAAAAAATGTTGCTTTTCTGCGTATCTTTAGTCCGTATGTTCCGAGATCGCGTCAGCACCAATGGTGCCGATTCTATTGTAACAGAACTTAACTAAATTTGGTCCCTCCCTTCTTTTTTTAATGTCAAACGCCAAAACGAAATGGCTACACTTTTGGTGCTGTCAATTTCGTTTAGGAATGTCAAAATTAAAGGATTTAGGCACGATTTCGGAACACACGGATTAAAGATACGCAAAAACTCAACATTTATTTGAACCATTTGACAGAAACGGAGGTCGGTGTTGGCTATAAAGATTTGCTATCTCGTTTTGGCGTCTGACGTTAGAAAAAGATAGGGAGGAACCAAATTTAGTTAAATTCTGTACAACAGAATCTGCACTAAATGTCTCCATTTCAATTATACAGCACTAAACAGTCCCTCTAGCCAAGTTGACTTTCTACAATCGTTAACGCTAATAGAAACGAAAAAAATGTATTAGAATGACATTTCTAATCGATAAGTCACGGGTGACCTGGCGAACAGTAATGTCATTCCAATACATTTTTTTTTTGTTTCTATTAGCGTTAACGATTGTCGAAAGTCAACTTGGCTAGGGGGCAGGATATCAGCTCTACGTATTTATAAAGAAGTACTGTATCTAACATTCTTCCCGAAAGGAATATGATCTTGAAAATATCAGCTTTCATCGGTGGGTAAACAGTCTTATAACAAATAAATATTTTTGTTATTGATCTTCTTAAAATGTACAGAATTTCTGAATGACGAGAGAGAGATTAGGGCTATGGCATTTTATAAATCAAGGTTTTAGGTCATTCGATTAAGTATTTTTTATCTATTTTATATTTTTTTCGATTTGTCATATATATACCTTATAGTGTCGCATTCTATAGTTATCGATATAATAACGTTTTATTTTAACGTGTTATTTTGCATAAATCGACAGGATTCAGCTATTACATACATTTAATATCTTCATTGCAGATTTCTCACAGATATTGATCGATGGTATTGTATAAAGCAATTGACAATATGACGAACAGCGTCATATTTGCTTGAGATATTTTATTGACGACTATTTCACTAAAATTGACCACAAATTGTGCAGGCTCAAATCAAATGTTGTTCCATGACTACGTCTTCGCAAAGACTTGGTAAGTCATTTTATACATAAATATGACACATTGACTTCATACGTACACGTACGTACATTGTAACCCTTGGTTATGTGTACAAGTCGATTTGGTGTAAAATCACAACACTATCACAATTCTACAATTCTTTATCTATACTAGTGTAATAAAGAAATTTTGTTTGTCTAGAGAAGAGAGAGAGTTTGTATATAGGGGATAATTTCTGGAGCTGCAAGTCCGATTTAGATTTTTTTTCACTAATAGAAACCTAAATTATTCCAGAAGCATATATATTTCTTTATGCGAATGATGCTGCAGTCTGACAACTAGTTACATTAGACATTAACAAAGTATCTTTGTTTGTGTGTAATTTATGCCAAAACTAATCAATGGATTGACGTGATTTTTCATATACAGATAATTGAGGGATTGGAGACTTAAAGAACAAAAATATTGATTTGAACAGATTAATCGTCTTGGAATATTAATTAAGTTATCGTTTTGAAATCTACATTTTGGATTGTTCCTGAAGTGTACTGACAAAACTATGAAACAAAACGCTCGCCGAGAAAGGGCTTCTTTCTGCATAACCCTTTACAAATCAATTTAGCAATTGTGAACAATACTGAAACATTGGAATAAAACTATGATTGACATAGCAAAGTGACCGTATTTTTTCAAGACAGAGGGTCTGTGGAAACTCATGCATCAGTCAATGTGGTATTCGTCGGATTGTCTTCAAAACTTTTAAGAAGCTATAAAATGAGATACACCAGTATTTTATTGACTAATGAAAATAACTACTCAGGATTTAGCAGTATGGTTTTGTTCCTTCGCCTGTCCATTATGGACGAAACAATCTACTCTGAGGTATTGTGATTGGCTATAAACCACAGAGTACCTTATAAAAGCTATAAACTAAGAAAGAAGAAGAAGACGAAGGATCAATCGTGATTTTGGGTTAATTTGTTTATATTTATTTATATTAGAATATTAATGCAAAATGTCTGCAGTGGTAAAACCAAACAAACCTGAACCAGTGGCGTACAGCGAGGCGGCGCTCAGAAATAATTTCGCTGTACTTGAATATTGTAGAACTTCTATGGCCGCACTGTCTGGCTCCACTGCTGGTAAGGAATTTCTTAGTAATGAAAGATATTTTTAAGTAAAAATATTTAACTAAATAATGCTCTGTATCGACTAATTTCCTGTGAATTAGGTCATGGGTGCATTTAGTTTGGAGATAACCAATACTGTTTTTTGATTTAGGGTATTCACTCAATTCTTTGCATTTCCTTATTAGGGACTCGGTATCTCGCAGGGGTACTCTTCACATTACTTATTGGATCACATTGAAGCTAACTATATTTCAAAAAATAATAAAAATAATAAATAATTTTATTTTTCAAAAAATAAATGTTCTATAATTCACCTCATAAGGTGAATTATAGAACATTTATTTTTTGAAACAGATCATATGATCTGAAACAGAACATGATTTGGTAAGTCTGCATATTAGTTACACAAAGGCTTATTGACTTGAAATAATTTTTAATCGATAGAGGACTCGCGGCTGTAGTATATTTTAAAAGTCCCATTTAAGGAAAATCCACCACATTTGAGAAAAAAATTAAAATTCTTTAAAATGTTTAATGTGGAATATTTAGTAGAAACATTAGTATTTTGTGTAAAAATATTAGTTACTTTAAGAAATCGTAATTTATAATGGCTTATTTAGTGGCACTTGCTGGCTGCTACTGCGGCATGCTCGCTTTGCTCACTTGGCTTGTGTATTTTCGACAGCAACCTAATGCTCCTCCTTGCTTTGCTCGTCATCCATCCAAACAAATAAATAGTAATAAATTATGATCTTTTAAGTTAACTGATATTTTTATACAAAATAACAATGTATGACTGTGTTATGGCAGATCTGTGAGATATATATATATATATATTTTTTTTTTTTCTCAAAAGTGATTGAATTCCCCCAAATGGGACTTTTAAACTTATACTATAGCTGTGGGTCCTTTATTGATTAAAAATTATTTCAAGTCAATAAGCCTTTGTGTAACTAATATGCAGAATTACTGATGATTTTAAATCATATTATGTTTCAAGACAATACTCTTGAGATCAACATCACATCACATTACTCAATAGCACACTTGTTGTACAGATGTTTTAAAATTTTAATGTAACTTTTCTTTTACAGGTGTTCTTGGCCTAACAGGACTTAATGGATTTGCTTTCTACATTTTATCTGTCATCATTCTATGGGTTATGTTCATGGTGAAGGCTGGTTCGAACTGGCATAAATACTATATCTCTAGACAAAGCCTACTTACAAGTGGTTTTCTTGGAGGACTCTTCACTTATATACTATTTTGGACATTTATTTATGGGATGGTGCATGTATATTAGTAGAATATAAGTTTTATTCCCTTTATATATTTAAGGTTATTTTTATTGTTGTAATTAATAAATTTACTGTCATACTGGTTATTAAAAATTCTGAATAAAAAAAGTGTGAAGTATTTTACCTAGTGTTTACACCATATATATTTATGTAATAATTCTGGTAAAAACAATGTTTGCACAATAAAAGTTGTGTATCAATTTCAGATTATTTGTAGTATCAATTTGATTCTTAGTGGTTTCGTTAATTGGAAAGAGCTATGCTCAGAATTCCCCTGTGAGATAAAATCTGCAGTGAGATAATGCGCAAGTTTCAGGTAGTGGGTGGGGCATATAGCTTGAAGAACTGATGCATGATGGGGTCTTAAAGTGTTGGAGTGGTGACCTTAAACCGGAACGCATAATGCAGGTAGATTCTCAACTAGATGGAACGATGACCTAGTGAAAGTAGCAGGCAATTTATGGACGCAGATGGCTCATAGCTGCTCAGTGTGGCGATCATTAGAGGAGGTCTATGTCCAGTCAGTAGATGTCTGTGGGCAGATTTGTTGATGAAGTATCGTTAGTGTTATGTTATGTATTTTTTATCGTTTTGGGCGTTTAATTACATTGCAATGTTGTATAGCACTATCAAATAAACTTGTTGGCCATTCTAAAATATATAAAAATACTACAAGTTCTATGCTTTGTGTAATTATCCGATTAGTATGTTGTAAGCGGTTAGATTTTAGCTACAAACAGATTCTAATTATTAAATTTGAAACTTTATAAAACATTGTATGTTATGAATGATATTGACCATAGATATCAGTGTGGTAGGAGTGGCAGTACCAGAAAAGAGAATATTTCTGGAAGAAGAGTGTTGTCTGGCAGGGCCTGCCACTGTAACAGTGATTGATTTTGGGATGTATCTGTTCTATGAATTTTCTATAATTTTTTTATCATTTTCTATGAATTTTCTTCACTGATTCTGCTTCTATGATGGTGTTGACATTATAGCGCCATCTGTCGAGGATGTGTGATATGTCGTGGTGATGTCGTACTTTTGGTTTTAATCAGATCGATGCATGACCTGTTGATTTTTGATATATAAATATAGTGTTCTTTTGTTTATCAATAATTATGAACGATATTGAAATATTAGAATAAAATTAACAAAGAATGTGATCACTTTTTTTAAGGCGGCCTGCGGGACCCTTCGCCTAGTTAATGTGGTATTCGCCGGATTGACGTCAAAACTCCTAAGAAACAAATGTGTCACACCGGCATTTTATTGTTAACTTGATCAAATATTTTATACTTAAAAAAAATTGACACTCAAAAATCGTGTGAATTTACAGGGGATTGCTATTATGTAAAAGGGAAAAAGTATATTTAATACATTACTGGGTATTTTGAATTGTTGTTCTTTTGATATATAATTAGATTTTGAAAAAATATCTTGTACTGTCTTGATTTGGGACAGCCGAATTATATATTTACTTGTATAAGACATCCTTTGAAACACATTAATCCGTGGTCTAACATAACAAGATAACAATTAGGTTTTATAAATTACTAGCTTTTGCCCGCGGCCCGCCCACGTGATTTGATTTATATAAAAAGCTTTAGAACCACTTACATGATCTCTCGTACCTTAACGCCGACTACTAAAACAGGAATCAAGCTGTTTCTTCAATTTTATTGGACCGATTTTGATGAAACATGCTGCAGTATTTAAGTCGGAATAGTACCTTTAAGGCTAAATAGTAATAGTTTAACCAAAATCTACCTGCTGGTTTTTGCGTGAAGCCCGAACAAACAAACAAACATCGACGGTTTTGGTTTCAGAAGCTGGTGACGTAATCATCAACGTCATCACATGGGTCTAACCATCTCGCTATACCCTTAATTAGTCGATCTGAGTATTTTAATTTTTAAAATTTATTGATTTTTGAAAATTTGACATTTAACAATTTTATAATAGTAGATTACAATAAATTAATATAAAACGTTAAAATAAAACTTCAAGTGTAGCTTCAGTCGGGTTGGCGCCGAAACTCCATATCTGCTCCCTCGGTGCGACGCTGTGTTGCCAGGTTCTTTTCCATTTTTGCAAAAAAAAAGGAAGAACTGTTATCAAAAATTTTATCTGAATAAATAATTTAATTTCTTTTTTAAACATTACCTTCAGTAAAATATAAGATATTTTTTTATAATAACCATAGAGAATTTTAACAAGTATCTTACAAATAATTATGTCTATGACTACGTCTATAAGAAAATTTCGAACTCCCAAAGTAGGAAAAACCTGTGACTTGGAAGTCACTATTATATACATAAACTTTAAACATAAACCATCTTAGTATGTGCTTAATGATCTATAGTATAAACAAAACGTTAAAAAATCAAACCAACGTTATGGCATAAAATTTCAAAAATAAAATATAAACCAAAAATTTTGAATAAATATGTATTACGAGTAAATTTGTGTATGTATATATACGTGAGTGAGGTGTCATCGGTAATCTTCTGAGATCTTCCATCTGCATCCAGACAAATTATCATCATCATCATCCCCTGTCAATATCGTCCCCACTACAGGGGCACGGACCTTCCCTGATCAGGAGGGGGATTAGGCCGTAGTCTACCACGCTGGCCTAGTGCGGGTTGGTAGACTTCACACACCCATGCGGGCATGTAGGTTTCCTCACGAAGTTTTCCTTCTCCGTTAAGTACATTTGTGTCTACAATGTAGAAAGTACACGAATTACAAATAATAACTCAGTGGTACGGGACCGGGATTCGAACTCACGACCCTTCGATCGTAAACCGTGTCTAAAACCACTACACCACCAATGTACTAATAAATAATAGACAAATTATAGAGGAAGAAAATACAAGAGAAACAAAATACTGACTTATTCATTTTCCCTTTAAGATAACCACACCACAGTGCATTTGATTGTATGAATCTAGAGATGGGTAACCACCCAGGTTTTAACCCACTCGTGGGTTAAAACCCAGTTTTCACCCGCTCAATCCACCCACTGGGTAGATTGAGCGAGTGAAAACTAATTACATTACATTTCAAAATTTAATGCACCACGGGTGACGCATTAAAATGCGGTACTGCAC
>WUAW01013177.1:0-11587 GCA_017165845.1 Thaumetopoea pityocampa | reverse complement strand
GAAAATAGGAAAGGTGTATTGAGCAAGAGTATGGAATTTGGGAAAAGGATTATAGAATATAGGATATTACTATCTCAGAAGGAATAGGAAGAGATAGTAGTAGCTCGGGAGGCCGGGGTCGCTTACCCGAATACTTAAGTCTATTTGCTGGACAGGCTAAAAGACTAAGTACTCCCTGACCATATTATGTGTCAGCTTATATAAAAACCACGCAGTAGATATTATATACAAACAGAGACCAAACTTAAGGGGATTCCGTTTTCCAAATCCAATTTCGAATCCCCGGCTAGAAGATGAGACAAACAAAATTTAATTTGTTCGTATTATTGATACTGACAGATCGCTTTACGATTCCACGTAGTTCCAATAGAAAATAGAAACCCGCATGATCAGTTGGGATTAAAATATAATCAATTTTTCTCGTATATAACTGTTCGTATAGTAGTAATATATCATTTATTATGTCATCATCCCCAGTTCATATTCATCCCTACTACAAGGAGCACGAATCTCCGAATAATCAATAATCCGAAATATAAATAATCAGGAGGTCGGATAATCAGTAGGAGCTCCGAATAATCAGGAGGGGAATTAGGTCGTAATCTACCAGGCTGCTTTAGTGCGGGTTGGTAGACTTCACACACCCATGCGGGTATAGAAATTTATTATTTTTATTCAGAGTATTTAAAAATTTCCTTCTTCGTTAATTACATTGGTGTCTACAATGATGTCAAATTTGATTTAACATAAACTAAATTTAGACTCTCCCTATCTTTTTCTAATGCCAAACACCAAAACGAGATAGCAAACTCTTAGCAAGTACCAACCTATTTATGTATAAATGAGTTGATAGTGTAGTGTAGTGTGTAGTGTAGTGTATTGTATATGCCACACTACACCACCAATTTATTATGTAACACGTAATAATTAATGTGTTAATCCGATGATGATATAGGAAACAGACATGTACAAAGATAGAAATTCTAATATAAACGAACTGAAATTGAGTTAAAAATTGTAAGTTCCATGAATATGCGATGCGAATTACGTCTCAAGTCTCTGCAAATCGACGAGCTCGTTCACAGATTTTGGCGATGCGATGTCGCGTCGCGATTTTAAGTATAAAGCCTTCAATGCCTTCAAATGGGCGTAGTATTGGATACGACGACAAAAAACGACGATAAAATTTTCTTCGCAGTCCCAGAAATCTAAATAGCATATTTTAAAATTTTCTTTACAGTCCAAGAAATTTAAATAGCATAACTTAAAATTTTCTTCGCAGTCCCAGAAATCTAAATAATATAACTTAAAATTTTCTTCGCAGTCCCAGAAATCTAAATAGTATAACTTAAAATTTTCTTCGCAGTTTCAGAAATCAAAATAACATAATTTAGATTCATGCAGTCGCACCATTAGTGTTCTAAGCAAAATGTCGTTCCAAGTTTCACAGACTATACGATTTCATTGTCCCCAATCTATAACGCCCCCACTAGAGGGGTACGGAGTTCCCCTAATCAAAAGGAGGTTTAGGCCGTAGTCTGCCATGCTGTTTTAGTGCAGGTTGATAGATTCCATTCCGCACAGGTATCTACATATATTCTTTATTGGAAATAAAATCATTTTACCACATCAGTGGCTTAATTTGTACAATATTTCAATGCCAAAGTTTTAATCTGCATCAGAAGTCAGTGTGAGAATATCATCATCATAATCATTAACCCGAGGAAATCCACTGCCACAAGTGGGCCCTCTTTATAAAGTGGAGATATTTGCTGTAATCTTCACGCTTGGCAAGCGCGTTGGGATCGCGGTAGAGATAATTGAATTGCAAGATAACGCTGCTGCCCATGCCTATGCCCTGGTGCATCCCTCAGCTATATAATATGAAATGTTTTTAATCGCTTGTTTCATGCGTCGATTGTAGTCTCTTAAGTTAGTCGATATTATTACGTAATTCGCACAAAAACCAAATCAATTTCAAAATAAAATCTTTCAATATTTGAAAACTATAGATTATGAAAACGTCTTGAACTACACTAATTAATACATGTATAATAAATGCAAAAGTGTGTTTGTTTGCATGATTATTTGTTAATTCTTCACCGATCAGCCACTGAACATTAGGTTGTTTAGAAACGTAAAAAAGTATTTTGTCATGATCACCATTAAGAGTTATTGCGAGTAAAAATGCGGGTGTCATCTAGTTCAGCTTTGGCATAACGCGGGCATTATTTAGTGGTATATGACGCAGTTATCTCGTAAAGTGGTGTAGATTAAGTAGGAAGGTAAACTATGACAACTGCAGAAGTAGATTAAAGTTGTATAAGATATTTGTGCGTTTCAAAGTCCTGCAACGGGAGATTTTGTGAAAATAATTCTGTTATGTTATATAAATAATACCCATAAGGGTATGTCTACTGTATGAAAGCAACTTTGAATATTCTTCATTATCACCATCACCAGCTCAAGGAAATTCCCTACTGTACATAGATCATCCTTTCTGAAAAAGAGAGATTAACCATAACCTCAATGCTTGACATTCGTCTTGGAGATCGCAGTAGATTTTGATTGAATAACAGGATAGCCCCTTATCCTAGTAAATGCTATATACCCATTAGCTGGTTCTCACAGCACCTACGGAAAGTGATGGAGTGACGCTATTACTATATCGGCCCCACAGAACACCCGATGAACACAATACGTATTCTTCAACAGTCATATTATAAAATGGGTCGTGATATATTTCTTACAGCAAATAAATAGAATTTACATCATATTTTGTAAGCTCGACGACTTGATGAGGATTTTTTTATGATCCCGCAATGACGTTAATGCTACTGGATTGCTTTTCTAATAAAAACTTGGAATCCAGTACGCAATCTTTATCGATTAAGTAGTTATTCGATGTTGCAATCGTGAATCCATCAACGTTAATATCTGTGGTATTAAGGATAAAGGGTATATGAGTCATCTACTGATGATAGTGTGTAGATGACTACATTCAAATTATTTTACCTTTTTTATGACGTGGCTGAATTTGTATTTAAGTAGAATGATATGAACTTTACAGTAAATCATCTTCTTTTAGTAATGCACATCGGCGATTTAAGCCCATGTGTGCAAAAAAAATTTTTTTTTTTATTTGTTGACTTATCTTTCTTTAATATAATAAAGATAATTCAATTTGAGTGCATTTTTGTATATTTCCTTTCTGGCCTCAACCATTGAGCAGGTTGTTTTGAAATTTGACAATGACCACATGAAAAGGACAGGTTTATACCACGACTTTTAATTGCGAGCGGAATTGGGATTTCATTGGATTCGTAATAAAATAAAACGCATAAAATGTTACTTTTTTATGGGGAAAACCAATGTGTAATTGATAATTGGATTTGAGAATCGACTGATTGATTGATTGATACTTTAAATTATATATATAGAAGTACGCTTTTCCCCTGTCTCTCCGGCGGAGAATCGAACCCCGGAGGATACTGACCACTATACTACCGAAGAATTGGGGTAGGTAGACACAACTTCTAAGAGCAAAGTGGCTATCCGTAGCCCACTTTTCGCCCCCGTGGGAAACGAGACGTGTCGGGTGGCGAACCACGCCACCGCCCGACATGCATGTTATATGTAAGCCGTGGGTAGAAGCTTCTATTTGTGAAAGTTTATGAAAATGTTAGGATGATTTTAAAATAATCACGTGTGTGCTGATGAATAGAATTGGATGGATTACGATCGGGATACTCGTATGATCATACGATACGCTTCATTCAAGTCATTCGTTTGTATGAGGTAATGATTCAATTTTACTGTTATTTGAACTATCGAGGCAGACCAAGCCGCGGAAAGAAAGTAGTAAATAATATATATAAAAATTAACAAATTTGAACTTTATAATTCAATTATACTCGTACAATGGGTGGCGTGATTCAGTAAAATAGACTTTCATTGCTGCCCACTATCCTGGTACAGCCTTATCAAGATTCAAGAATTAATTGAGAAAATTCCAACTTCGCTTTTTGATAATGTTTCATCATCATTATCATCAACCTGTCTACTGTCCCACTGCAAGGCACGGGCCTCCTCTCAGAATGGGAGGGGTTAGTTAGACTATAGTCCACAACACTAGCCAAATGCGGGTTGACAATGGTGCCGATTCTGTTGTAACAGAACTTAACTAAATTTGGTCTCTCCCTATCTTTTTCTAATGTCAAACGCCAAAACGAGATAGCTACAATTTTGATGTTGTCAGTTTCATTTAGAAACGTCAGAATTAAAAGATTTAGTCGCGATTTCGGAACACACGGACTAAAGATACGCAAAAAAGCAACATTTTTTTTTACCGTTTGACACAAACGTAGGTCGGTACTCACCATAAAAATTTGCTATCTCGTTTTGGCGTTTGACATTAGTAAAAGATAGGGAGGGACCATATTTAGTTAAGTTCTGTTACAACGGAATCGGCACCAATAATGTTTATACTTTAACAATCCCAATCCATATTCGTCTTTACCACAGGAGCACGTACCTCTCCTAATCAGGGGAAGGATTAAGCCGTAGTCTAAACAAGCTGGTCTCATATGAAGTTGTAAATCACACACCCATACCGGCATGCAGGTTTCCTTACAAAGTATTCTCTCTCTGTTAAGTACATTGGTGTTAGTAATATTAATCGTACATGAGTTTCAGGTAATCTAGTGCAGTGATTCTTGACTTTTTTTTTGTCGCGGCACACTTTTAAACGATTTCAAAATTTGACGGCACACAAAGAAAAAAACAATTTTAAAAGTTGAATGTAAAATAAAATAATATGTACTACAAAAACAGTGCGTTCATTAAGGGATTAATTACAAGTTTATGATGAGAATACTTTTAATATGAAATTTGAGCTTGATGTTTATTGATAATTTCATTTACATTTGGTCGCAAAAATGACAATGCTACTAAAGCTAAAATTTGACGGCACACCTTAAGAATTTGGCGGCACACAAAAGTGCCGCGGCACAATGGTTCAGAATCACTGATCTAGTAATTCGGAACTGTGATTGAACTCATGACCGTTTGATCGCGAGTCAGTCTAACAACATTAGTTAACCAATATACTTTTCACCGTATATAATAGTCACTATCCTTATCATTCTAGATATCAGAAAATTCAGACACTGATTTGGTTAAACAAAATGATGAGTTTTGATGAAAGACATGACAATGCGATTAAAACGCAATCAATACGATTGAGTATTTAGTTCTATATAAAATATAATGTCAAAATTCAACATTTAAAAATACGGCCATTATGAGATACAAGTATTACGAAAGGAAATTAACACAGAATAAAGGGCAATCTTGCATAAAATTAGTACGCTAGGGCTGTAAGATCGAGATAATGTCTTAAGGAGAATAAATCAACGATGTGCGGTATAAATGTATGTAATTTATTTTACAATATAACATTTTATAGCTCCAGTTAAATGCCCCTTGAGATATGGAGGGTATAAACTTGAGACCAAGAGCACAACATGGTTGGCTTGTGCTCTCTAAACAACCGGGCCGTTGCTTAATGAGAATGACAGGACTATTCAAAAGTCTAGGGCCTTGTAAAACAACATAGTGGTGCTAATTCTGCTGTAACAGAACTTAACTAAATTTAGTCTCATCCTATCTTTTTCTAATGTCAAACGCCAAAACGAGTTAGCAAACATTTATAGCGAGTACCGAGATACATTTCTGTTAAACGGTTCAAAAAAATGTTGGGTTTTTGCGTATCTTTAGTCCATATGTTCTGAGATCGCGCCTAAATATTTTAATTTTTATGTGTCTAAAGGAACCTGACAGCACCAAAATTGTAGCTATCTAATTTTGGCATTTGACATAAGAAAAAGATAGGGAGAGACTAAATTTAGTAAGTTCTGTTACAGCAGAATTACAATTGGTGTCACAAACACCGTACAAAATTCGTTGCAATATTGAAATGGTGTACATTGGTGGAGTAGTGGTGCCAGACATGGCTTGCGATCGTAAGGTCGTAGGTTCGAACTCGGTCTCGTAGCGTTCTAATTCATCTGTAGTCTACAGGGTTGACACCAATGTACTGAACGGAGAAGGAAAACTTCGTGAGGAAACCTGAATACCCGTATGTATGTATGTGTGAAGTTTACCAACCTGCACTAGGCCAGAGTGGTAGACTACGACCGAATTCCCCCTCTGATTAGGTAGGTCCGTGCCCCTGTAATGAGGATGAATTTGGAGTGTGGATGATAATAATGATTGAAATGGTTGAACCACATAATAATAATAATCTTATCCCGAAAAGTCTTCCAGCATATTTGAGCGGATTGTTATATATCAGTGATGGCTCAGATCCAGAAAGCTTTTGTTCGATAACGTCATTATAGTCCGTAGATTCAATCCCCAATCGCCTTGACACCCCGGCTGATTGTTACTTACCTCGCTGCTTCTCCTTGTATGGGAGGGAGCGAGACAGTAGCTTTATGTCTAATAATAATATTCTGAACAATCACACATATTGATCTAGTTCAATAAACTAGCATTTCCTGTGTCTTAGGTAAATAATCAAAGGTAAATAATAGATTAAGATAAATATCATATTAACATAATATCATATTATTAAGGTCAGGGAGTACTTAGACTTTTAGCTTATCCGGCAAATAGACTTAAGTATACGGGTAAGCGACCCCGGCCTCCCGAGCTACTACTATCTCTTCCTTCTTCTTCCGAGATAGTAGTATCCTGTATCCTATAGTCCTTTTCCCAAATTCCATATTCCTTGCTCAACACACCTTTCCCACCTCATCCTCTTTCCTTTCCTCTCCATTACGTAGTATGTACTATGGTCTCTGCCTACCCTTATGGGATTTCGGCGTGAGTGTATGTATGTAAAAAACAAGTGTTCATCCCTTGATCTAAAGTATGTCTAATACGATCTGCACAACCCTTGTCAAATGTAGGAATTTTGGAAAATAATCATTTCGCCCAGGGAAGCCCTGGTGTATAATTAAAGATAAAGGAAACATAAGAAGGCTAACGAATCGAGGAGATTAAAAACTGTATTTAAATCCAACCGTAATATCATTTAATCTTCGCTTCTGTGTGAAGTCGACGAAGATAACAATATTCAATGTCGTTAGCGATTTTCAGCGTCTTCGGGTATAACGATCGAGCAGATAAAATTACTTCAATCCGTTTTATTTCCATTTGCCTGCGGACGAACGCATCCAGAGATTTTTTAATTAAAAAAAAACCGCTGTAATTAGGCCTCGGTATCTAGACAATACATCTCACGATCAACTGGCAGCCCTAATTAATAGAACATTACTTATTTATAAAACTGGTCACTAGAGACCCTTGGAGCGTACTTAAAGAGTTAATAGAGATGAACCACTTTGAATTTATATCGAGGCTAGTACAGATAAATTAGATTGGAGACGTTTTTTGCGTTTTTAATAGTGTTTGTACACACGGTGACTAAAACCGGAATAAACCAGTTTGCGCTAGCCACCGCGCGCCTCGCACTCTCGCATCAGTCGCTTGTAAGTAGCGTTAGAAGTTAGTTGTACATATTAAATTACGTTTAACCAATAATAATAGATCGGGAGTGCTTGTTAGCCTGTCCGGCAAATAGACTTAAGTATACGGGTAAGCGACCCCGGGCCCCCGAGGTACTACTGTCTCTTCCTATTCCTTCCGAGATAGTAGTATCCTGTATCCTATAGTCCTTTTCCCAAATTCCATATTCCTTGTTCAATACACCTTTCCTACCTCAACCTATTTCTTTTCTTTTCATGGGAACGCAATTAGGCATTTTAACATTTTAGAACCTCAAAAATGGCGGCTTCATACGTCTCGTTTCCCGCGGGGGCAAAAAGTGCGCTACTCATAGCCACTTTGCTCGTAGCAAGTGGAAAGAAGTGGTCTCTGCCTACCCCAATTCTTCGGTAGTATAGTTGTCAGTATACCCGCCTGTTACGCGGGAGACCGGGGTTCGATTCCCCGCCGAAGAGCCAGGGATAAAGGCGTGAGTGTATGTATGTATAATATTAAGTACCTACTTATAATAAAAACATGAAAATTATTTGTTTATTTTGCTGACCGTACACCACTACAAACATAAAAACGTTTCTACGCTGATTTGGCTGTATTAAGTGCAGACGAAAGCACAAAACAGCACTGAACACTTAAACAGCGCTGTTTAATTAGGACACCAAAACTTTAAGCATAAATCTGTGCTGTTATAAAATTCTTACATGCTAAATTTTGTAAATCAATGATAATTAAAAAAAAAGCTACTCAGATCAACTAATTAAGGGGTTCTGAAAGCAAATCCATTGATGTTTGTTTGTTCGAGTTTCACGTAAAAATCAGCGAATAGATTTTGGTTAAACTGTTAGTCTTAAAGGTACTATACTGAATTAAATACTGCGATGTGTTTCATCAAAATCGGTCGAGTAAATTGAAGATACAGCTTGATCCCTGTTGTGGTAACAGTGGTTCCAGGGCTTTTTAAATAAATCTATGAAATATTTTGGAATTTCCTATGTAGCGAAAAACCGATATTCACGCGGGCCCGAGCCACATGCAGTAGCTAGTAATATATTAATTTCAGTGGCATGCTGTGTGGCACCGGCTATATATATATAGCCATAATAGCGTCACTCCGCCTCTCGCCGTGGATGCTGTGAGAACTAGCTAAGGGATGCATCAGGATAATGGGCAACAGCGTTAACCTGTTATTCAATCAAAAGCTACTGTGATCTCCAAGATACCTATCAAGCGCGGAGATTACATCAAATTCCGTCCTTTTTAAGGAGGCTGATGTCCAGTAGTGAACTTCTATGGGCTGGTGATGAATTTTAGTAGGCATCAGGTACTAAGATATCAGACGAGTCATGAGTCTGAAAAATAGCGACAAATAAAAAAAAATAGGCAAATTAATACTTTTTCATAATAAAACATAAATTACAAATTTTATGATGTAAAAAAAAATATTAATATTTGTCCATTAATCCATGATATAAATTTAAGTATCAATATGCAATACCTTACTATATTCAGTAATACCAGAGCTGGATTTTATGAATTTGTCGCTATCTTTCAGGCTCACGATTCGTGTGTCAAAGTATAGAGGGAAAATTAGAAATTATACTTTTGTAGGCCTGTGTGTGTAATAATGATTCTTAATTTGACCAAATAATCTAGTATTGGTTATTTTTTTTTTTTTGAAAAGTGAAACCTTGAAAGTAGAGAAGAGATTCCGTGGTCCGGATTATTTGAAGTTCCAATAAGTCTTTACTGTACTACTGTACAATAAATATATTTTAAAATTACACCAACGCATCGCAATCCTGCCAATAATTGCTTAGAGATTAATTCTAAATGTACACGTAACAGCGAGCGGATTACGACGATTATCCGGATTAATACGATCAATCCGTAAGATTGTTACAGGTGGTGTTTAGCGGGGAACACATAATGAACGAGCTTATACGAGTTGGGAGAGTAGCTGCCGGTTATGTGTTTAGAGACCGGTTTGCAACTTAAAAGCGACGAGCGAAGTGTATCTATAGAACAGACGGTAAGCAACTTGGGCCCTGTCGTCGCTATCTTCAACAGAACAGTTTTAAACGTATTATTTTTTATTTCATTATTTTGAAATGTGTTTATTGAACGGACAAAAGACTAGTGTTTTATTTGAACTAGTACGATTAATGAGAGTTCAAGTTCCTTATGTGTGGCAATCAATAAGTCTCCGTACTCTAATTTCAACTACATACAACAAGATTATCTAGGGATTATTATTAAGGTCCGGGATTACTTAGTCTTTTAGCTTGTCCGGCAAATAAACTTAAGTATTACATGTAAGCAACCCCGGCCTCCTAAGCTACTACTGTCTCTTCTTACTCCTTCCGAGATAGTAGTATCCTATATCCTATAGTCCTTTTCCCAAATTCCTTACCCTAGACTCCTTTCTTATCTCATCTTTTTTTTCGTGGGAACGCAATGAGGAACTTTAATTATTTTGAACCTCATAAAATGGCGGCGTCGCAGTTCGCCACCCGACACGTCTCATTTCCTGCGGGTGCGAAAAGTAAACCACGGATAGTCACTTTGCTCGTAGCAACCAAGCAAGTTGAAAGAAGTGGTCTCTGCCTAACCGAATTCTTCGGTAGTACAGTGGTCAGTATCCCCGCCGGTCACGCGGGAGACCTGGGTTCGATTCCCCGCCCGAGGACCGGGGAAAAAGGCGTGATTGTATGTATGTATTATCTAGGGATTAAGGATATTTTAGCGAATTATCGTGTATTATATATCACTTTCACGGGTTGATAATGTTAATAAAACGATAAATAATTATTAGTTCAATAAAATTAAACTGTGTATATAATTTTACTTTACTTGATAAAATTATAACTGATAGACGCACGATAAAAGATAAATATGAATGCACACAGACAATGATAGAAGCGTGACACTTTGTACAGGAGTTCGGTATATAAATAACGTGGTTACCATTACGAAAGGATTTTCCTTCCCTAAGGGAGTTAAATATTTGATTTGTAATTTGACATATTGCTGATGGTAAATCTATTATATACAAAATATAAAAAAAAAAAATTAAAAATTAAAAAACAACCCGACTCAAAAACCTTCTGAAAGGTAAACATATGTGCTTGTTGGCCCTCTAACTTTAAGTACCCAGTATTTTGATCCAAGAGTCGTCGCAACGGGGGACCGCTAAAGAATATTTTTATTATTGTTGCCGGGCATAATATATAAACCTCTTCTGTTTCACGCTCTCTCTCTTCTAGCCTTAAATATACCGCACCCGTAGTTCAAAATTAGTAAAAATTTTCATTTTAATTACTGTCATCCTCGATCATCATCTATCTAACACATACTTAATGAGACCATTTTTATGAGCCCAAATACGCTATATCTGCTTTAAGTTGTTGAGGAGTTGGGTATCCCGCAGACTACTCGATGCTGCATCATCAGCTCAAAGTTGTCATGTTTTAGAAATACCACCGAAGTAACAGTACACCAAAATTTTTATCAATTAGACAAGTGAATGTTGGTAAGAACCTTTTGTCGAGTAGGAAATGAGCTGATAGTCTCCAAACTCCTGAGCTAATCTTCATAAATTATAGTTAAGAACCATCTTGATGACATCAGATATAATAAAAATTTTATCAAAATTGGTCCATTCGTTTGGGAGCTACGTGGCCACAGATAGACACATATACACGATGATTATATGATTTATCTGATGGACTATTGTAATCATTTTATTAACCCGAAGTTAGGAACATTGTCTGATTAATGGCAACAGGCTCGCTCCCGCTACATACGACCTTTTTTTTACGCACAGAAAATGGCTGACCCATACCGTCGCGCCGAGGGCACAGCACGACGGTTATGTGAGGATTGCACCCACTAAAATCTGTGCGGCGTTCGCCTTGGCCCTTGTGCCCGAGCGCGGGAATCACGTCAGCAGTTGTAACGTGACGGGCTACGTCACTCGTATAGAGATCACGTAGTTATCAGAAATATCACGAACAATGGG
>WUAW01013176.1:0-11845 GCA_017165845.1 Thaumetopoea pityocampa | reverse complement strand
TGTGTCAGGATCGTAGTATGTGGCAAACTGTGGTCTCTGCCTACCCTTGTGGGATACCGGCGTGAGTGTATATATGTATGTAAGTGGGTTAGAATCTTTGAGAGTCTTAAGAACCTATCTCGTATGTCGACTCACATGGGTCATTCGTAACGGTATGTAGGTAGACTAGGCGAACTTTAACTCTTTTTAGGCGCTTAAGATTTGATCCATAACTACACACATACAATCACGCCTTTTTCCCGGGAATCGTACCCAGGTCTCTTGCATGATAGGCGGGAATACTGACTACTATACTACCGAAGAATTGGGGTAAGCAAAAGCTAGTATTATATACATATATCATTACATGAAAATATTGTTAAAAGACGGAGGTCAAAAGAACTCAGAGTCCAGAAAACACTAAAACTGTACCGCTCAAACCTCACGACTCCCTCGGCGTCGCATGCGGCGTACCTTTATAGAGTTTAGAAATATCTAGAATAAAATTCTGGAAGTTTTGCGTATCACCTGTATACATAATCTTTGAATATTCTACTATAGATGCAGATTCCGACATTTCACACGAGATATCGCAAGTTTGCGTGTGATTCTACTATTCGATGACAGATGGTGCTAGTGTTTCATGTTACTCCACTATACGATAATAGATGGCACTGCAATTTTTTTACTCTGCATAAAAATAAGTAAAATTGGGATTCTTCATTAGCATATAATGCCCAGCTTTTATGGACTAAATATACTATATTAAGCATTTATGGACTAAATATACTATATACATTGAATTTATTAGCATGTTTCATTATTATGTTCATTAATGAGATTATTTGAAAATTAGTTTAAAAAAGACTGGACTACACAGTAACATATTATTTTTATATGTAAACGGGACTAAAAAAGAAGTGAATTATAATTACACGAGTTACGGTTTGTTTGCATAGAGCGAACTGATTCTCTCTCATCCCCACGAATAAACAAATCTCGAAAATACTCGTAGTACACTGACAAAAACTCATATCCTACATATTAGCATTAACATTGTGTTCGAGTAGCTAGAGTGGCCTATTGTTTTACGCCTCACACAAACCAAACTACGTTGATATCCGAATAGCTCTTATGACACGTGAATAAAGATTTGATTACATAAGCTGAACAGTAAATGTAAATTTGTTAAGATAGGTACGGTGTGAAAGCAAGTTGATTCGATTACACTTTCCGCTTCTATTATTAAATCTATTGTTCGGAACTTAATTTACATATTTAAAACCATCAAATCATTTGGCATTTCATAAAAATATTCCAAGAACCGGTTATAAAACAATGAAAAATTTAGGACTGTCTTCTTCTGTCTGACGTTAATAATTTCGGTCTCCGGTAGCGGTTCTTCCGGTTAATAATGGCAACGAGGCAGGTTTTCTTGTTTATTCTCTAATTCTTTCACTTTTCTTCTTTAATACAAAAGGTTATTATACTGATAAGCATATTTTTATTACAACATTCAGCTAGTGCATATTTAGTCGTGCTCTAAGAGCTATGTTGGCAAAGCACAGTAATTCGGTCGACTGTTAATGTTTGTCTAACAATCTCATCCAACTTTTGAAATTTAATTTTTCTAGTAATAAACTCTAAAGTTCATTCGGGCATTTTGGTAAAGTAGAACCCTATAATTATTGCCTAGAAGACAATTTAGTGATCTTCTATTAGTTCGTAAGTTCTCACTATAATACCTTGTTCCATATAACAAAGGAGTTCTGTAAAAATGGGAAAATAGAAGTATTCACTGGTAATAATAGATTCCTTAATCTCCTTTGAGGATATAATGTTCGCTTTAGATACTTTGCCATTGTTGATAATACTATTGTTAAAGACATTTTTTATAGTAAAATGGGAAAAATACGCATGTAAGTTTTATTATGGCAAGCAATCACTAACATCGATAGATTTTTATTACGCAGATGAGTCACAGATTCTTAGTTGGATTTTTAGAATGCTTTATTTCAAACTCTCATCCGAAATTGTCGTGCTTTATGAGTTAAGAAACCCTGCGGACGAAGTTCATTTCATAATTTAATTGACATGCAAAATACATCATAAACATAGTTTCTTGTTTCTGAACGACACAACCAGAAATTGAGCAGAATACCGACGTCGTCTATACTGGCATCATCCTGAACTGAGTAATTTGAAGCAGTTTTTTTTTAATTTATCAAATAAACATTTTCTTTCTTTCCTTATCTCTGTCTTTCTTTTTATCTAGAAATATCTAGATAAAAATCATCTCCGTACACATGCTCTAGAATTCTAACATGCCTGTTGATATATCATATGATATTGATGAATGTTGACTATAAATGATATATAGTCAATATTCCTCAAAATATGTCCTATGAAAGTTATCATCTAACCTGATAGACTAAATATTCGATACTATTTCAGACGTACCTTTTATTTGATGTCATCGGACCAAAAGCTAGGGTGCAATTTAATATCTGACAGGTGTATACGTCACAAGGTCCCTGTAAGAATAATGCTCGACAAGGTAATGATGGACCCTCTAATTCCAATTCTCTGTGGAGAGCTGACTGTCAGACACATTATATGTCCAAATAAATGTTAAATTTTTATAGTGTCTTCTATGCAATTATTTATTTATAAGGCCGTTTTCTGATGTATCGGTGCAGCAGCGGTGTGGGTTCTGGAAGCTCTGGACCGAAACGTAACAGTTTTGCTTTCAACTACGCACTTATCGGTATAAAATCCTGCAGTACCGCCCGCAGCGTCATCGTGAGACAATGTCGTCTTCGAATGATGAAGATATTTTGGCGTGATAGGGCGTTTTCTGATTTATTGTTGCAATAGCGGTGTGGGCTCTGGATGCTCTGTACCAAAACATAACAGTGTTGCCCTCAGCTACATAATTTTTAGTATAAAATCCTACAGTACCGCCTGTGCCGTTGTGAGACAATGTCGCCTTCGAGTGATGATATTTTGGCGTGTTATGTTCAATCAGTTAGCTTATAATTATATGTATAATACAAAACAGGACACTTTTTAATTCCCAGCACTAGAACCACGTAAACGTCTCTTTCGGCCATTTTGTTTATTTCAAATGCCTGATCGTGTACGGTAAATATCGGTACGGTAAATGAATCAAGAAAGGAGAATAGTGGTAACAAGGAAATAAACAAACAGAGGCACCTCAATATGTTGCAAGAACTAGCGTTATATCTATTTTTAAATTGTAGTTCAGCCCGTGGTAGTCTACTACGGAAAATGGACCTCCACCTGAGAAAAAAAAAGATGGATTTGCTATAATTTCCAGGTTTGGCGGGCTTTTTGGAGATAGCAGTAGATTTTGATTGAATAACAGAATTACGCTACTGCTCGTTATCCTGGTATCTCTCTTAGCTGGTTCTCACAGCATCCGTGGAATTTATTATTATGCCAGCGCTACATAGAAATATATAATACATACATACGGTCACACCTTTTTCCCTAATTCTTCGGCGGGGAATCGAACCCCGGTCTCCCGCGTGCTCGGTCGGGATACTGAACACTATACTACCGAAGAATTGGGGTAGGCAGAGACCATTTCTTTCCACTTGCTACAATCGTTTGATGTAGTAAAGTGTCTATCTGTGCCCCACTTTTCGCTACGGGAAACAATACATAATATAATATTTAAGCAAAAAGTACATCGGAAGATCTTATCGCAAATTGTGATCAGAAACTTAATCCCTATTTTCTATTATCATTTTTTTCTATTCCACTATCGAAATATTTATTCTTCTTCATATGAGAAAGGCACAATTCTATAAATCCGTAGCCGTGCAAAATAATCACAAATATCCAAGTTGAGCACACTCCCATACCGCGCAGCTTCTCTTCGATTGGCTACGAATCTCCCCTCGTAGCTCGTAGCAACGGGAGCCTGTCGTACGAGGGACCCGCTACGGAGCGGATGTCTACGTCGATCCTGAATCAAGACCTTGACACGTTTGTCACACCCTACGAAATTTCGTTTCTGAATTAGAGATATTTTATTCGTGAGATATTTTTCCTGAGATATTTTTTGCGAGATATTTGCTGCCGAATCTTTGAAAAACTTGAATGACGATTTTCGAATTTTAGTGCGCGCGTGGACATTGACTATTTGAGGTGTTTTGCACGTGGTAATACTTTAGCAGGTGAGTGTAGTGCCCTACAACTTTTTTTTTCGCCATTTTTTGAAGTTTTTGAAGTGTCATATTATAATTGCCCGATTCGAAACATACAAACGCATACGAAATTCAGTTTTTCATAATTATTATGTTACACACTTAATAAATATCTGAGGAATCTAAAATATTTCAATAAGTAGGAATGCCATCCATTAGTATGTTTTTTATTTGTTTCCTTTTCATGCTTAAACTATTTATTTCTCAACGGGAAGGAGATAGGATGCCAAAGACCAATATATGGTATAATTTATGATCAAAAACAGTACAAAAATTATGTAGGCCGTAGGATACCAAATGCATAATTCTACGAAATTAACAACGTTGTTTTATGAATCTATAAAATTAATTAAAATTAAAGTGTCTGCCTGAAGTGTCTGTCTGTGATTTCAGGTTTCTTTCTTGAGCCATACGGCTATTTGCACGTAACCAAAGACAAAAATTGTTTTTATAATTTGTACCTGTCTCTCTCTATCTGTTTGTTTGTCTGGGCTAATCTCCTAAATCGACTGCTTTGACAGGACTTTCATTGACAAATAGAAGACTTCAGAGAATATTATAATCTACATTTTATTCCAGAAATACATATCGCTCATCTAATAGAACAATGACGTAATTACATTTTTGCAATTTATCAGAAGAAGCGTTTCAGTTTAAAATTGGATTATACCCATTTTGTAAATCATATCAATTATCGTGATTTTTTATAATTTATTTATGGATTATTATTAATAATTTGAGCATTTTCGAAGAAAAAAAATCATATTAAAGAACAAATCATCCAAATTAAACACAAAATTTTAACTTTTTTGCAATTACGTCATTATTCTATTGGATGAGCGATATGTTTCATCAGTAAAAATTGAGCAACTGGAGAATTAAGAGTAATTTTATTTAAAAAAACCTTATAACGGTTAAATATTATCACGCGGGCAAACCTACAGGTAACACCTAGTTATTTTTTATCACATCCATATTCGTTTTGGTATTCATACGAGAGTACCATACTCTCTCAATATACAAGGGCTCTGCATATCATTCATATCTAATGAATGAATGAATATTTAATACACTACCGTGCGTAACTAAGATACGACTCACATTTCTAGATAGAATCTTTTTTTCCGAATCCCGTGTATTAAATTTATTTGTGTCATTTAATCGGATAAATTATTATTCAGTGTATGTCGCTCTGTGGCGCCGGCATAATAATAGCGTCACTCCATTTCTTCCCGTGGATGCTATGAAGCCGGCTAAGTGATATCCCAGGATAATGGACAACAGCGTTATCCTGTTAATCAATCAAAATCTATTGCGACCTCCAAGAAATCTGCTAAGCGCGGAGATTATAGCAAATCCCACTTTTTATGGAGGAGGCCCGTGTCATGCAGTGGACTTACAGGGACTAATGATGATGATGACGACGGTGATAGTAATTATAATTAAAAAACTATTTTGGCCAATGTAATATCTGTTATTGTCCATAACATACGTATTATTAAAGTTTTTCGGGCGCAACAAGAAATTATTTTATAATTTAGTTATATTTTTATACGTAAAATTTTACATAGTCTGTCAATTTAGTTTTCTTAATTTTAAGAAAACTAAACTGACATGAACTAAACTGACTGAAATTTTAGGTATAAAAATATAATTAAATTATAAAATAATCTCTTTTTGCACCCCAAAAATGTATTAAATGTATTATTAAAGTTGTATGTTTCTCTATTGAAAATAAATTATTTTTCATAAAGTCCGAACCTATAAATGGAGAATAGAACACTCTTTATATAAAAATGTTTCATATAAATATATAAAAAATACAAACATATAAATAGAAATATAAAGTGTACATGGGGCGGGCATCTTATCGCAATATGCGATCTATACCAGACACCTTTGGATGGATGGGATTCATGTGGTGGTGCAGTTGTACTGTGCGTATTCATTTAAAATAAAATAAAAATACTATAATAATTTATTATAATAAAATATAAATACTACAATATATAAAGGCCAAGATCGTAGCACACTTAATCGACACTTAACAAATAAATATAGACACTTTTTGATAAGAATTATCCATATATCTTATCTGGTTAAAAAGCTGTAATTTTTTTACTGATTTTACGACTGTTTTTTTTTGGATTTAGTGAAAAGTTGGGTCTTAGATACTTACAGCAAATACTTTTTCCTCACACACACATAATATATCCTAGACACTTTCACACACATCTATCTAGTCTTAAACTAGAATTTTTTTTTAAAGACAACTCCCGCATTAGGATTAATCCCTGCACCGCGGGGACTTTACAAACATTCAAATAACGAAAACAGAACACCCAGACTCAGAACAACAATTTGTGGTTTACACAAAGTTTTGTCCCGTGTGGGGATCGAACCCACAACACACAACAGCGCAGTGGACGCTTAAACCACAGCACCATCCGTGCAGTCTGTATCTTGGATATACATACTTATATAGATAAATACTAATATTTTATAAATAAATACAATCATTATTCGAATTCAAACATTTGTGCTCATCACAGAAAGTTTGCCCTTACCAGGATTGGAACCCAGGATTTATCGGCAAAGAAGTATAGGATTACTGTCACTGTGCCAATCAGTTGTCAAATAATTTCCACAGTTTTTTTTTAATTTTTACGCATCGTTAGCAGGAATTGTAGGGGCTTTACGGGGATGATGTTAGATGGTAAACAAATTTATTTATATTAACTTTCCCTACAGTCGCATTCCTGCAAAAATAAAGTCAAAAATTCGGGATAGATTTTCAAAAGAAGTGGACTTAAACAAGTTGATAATGATCATGATGGAATAGGTTCTAGTGTTTGGTTTAGAGAAGTAAGCGTTAATAGTTTTGAACTGGTTCAGCTCTCAGAAGCGTAGAGCCATTCATCTAGTCTTACGGCGCCAAACTGTACTTAATCTTGATTGTTCTCGGTCGGTTTAATGTTACAGGCAATAAGCACTTAACCGAATTCCTGCGACAACTGGTGTCATTCTGACATCGAAGGAACTAGTTAACTGATTACTAAGCTACGGTTTTTGAAATATAGAGAAGTTTAGTTCTGAACATATAAGTTGAAGTATGATGTGATAATAAAGATCGAGAAAGGAATTTTTCATTTTAGTTGGTCATTTAGAATGTTGGTTTGGTCATTTAGAAAGGATGAGTGAGGTTCGAATGACGAAACAAATATACGGGGCAAATGTGAGTGGAAGTGTCGGAAGAGGGTGCCCAGGAAAAATTTGCCTTGATCGAATCAACAACTTGTTTCAAAAAGGTCAAGTTCGTAGCACCTTTAATCGATAAAAGTGTATGAAAAGATGTATGGATATGGATGAGACGAGACAGGTGTGTTCGGATCACAGTATGTGCTAAACTGTGATCTCTGCCTACCCTGTGAATGTATGTATGTTTGCTTAGATCTGACCTACATATTGTAATGCTAATGTTTATCCCATTGCTAATTTTTAATCATCATCATCCGCCAGTTAAAATCCACGCCTGGACATGGGCATCCCAGGGCTTCATCTTTATTGCCATAATCTCCACGCTTGGCGGCCGTCTTAGAGAGCGCAGTGGATTTTGATGGAATAACATAATAACGCTGCTGTCCATGATTTTGGTGTATCCCTTAGTTGGCTCTCACAACATCCACTGGAACAAATAGAGTGTCGCTATTATTATGCCGATTAATAACGATAAAATATACTTAAAATATACTTTTATGCATTGGTGGTGTAGTGGTGTTAGACACCGCTTACGATCAAAGGGACGTGGGTTCGATCCCGGTCCCGTACCACTGAGTTATTATTTGTGATTCACGTACGGCCTACATCGTAGACACCAATGTACTTAACGGAGAAGGAAAACTTCGTGAGGAAACCTGCATGCTCGTATGAGTGTGTGAAGTCTATCATAAACTTGCACTAGGCCAGCGTAGCCCAATTCCCCTCCTAATCTGGGGAGGTGTGTGTCGCTGTAGTGGGGATGAATATGGACTAGGGATGGGGATGATATTTAAATTGTATTTTTAAATATACCTATATTTTGTAAAAGAAAGTGCTTTATAATGAGATCTTTTAAATAAATTCTGAGGAACACACTTTTTGATATTACAGTATCATACTACTTCTCTTTCGCTAAACTAATTATTTGAATTATAACTAGATGTAATATTAATATTATAAAACAGTAATAGTCCAGTGGTATGACCATATAGTCTAAGGTCTTACATATTTTCGAAATCACGTGCGTACTATTAATTAATTATCACTCGCTTCAAAAAGGTGAAGGAAAACTTCGTGAGCAAACCCGCATGCCTCAGAGATTATCTCGACGGCGTGTGAAATCTGCCAACCCGCATCAGGGCACTGTGGTGGAATAGCCTAACCTCTCTCATTCTGAAACCCGTGCTCTGCAGTACAGTAGATAAAAACAGTAGATACATTGATGATAATAATGACAATATAAAAATATACCATGGAGAAACGGTTCAGTTCAAGTTTAATTATTTGTTATGTGTGTATGTATAGATTAATTTTAAAAAGCGAATAGGATAAGCAAATAAGGTTTGAAATATATTCAATAGGTATAGAAAATAAATACGACAAAAACTCTTATTCAGAATAAAGCAAATTATTTCTCCGCAACATTTCTATATACATATTAAGAGTTCAGTGCTACAAGGAAAATGTTATAATAATAATTCTTTGAATAAGTCCTCATTCACAGTTATTTTGTATACAACTTAAATACGTTATAACGATTATACTCTATAAAGGATGATCAGAGGAAGATGATGATAAAGTTTGGTATGATGTGTGATTCAAAAATGGCTATATTTTACAAAATTATAAGGAAATTCCCCATAATAGGGTCCAAGCCTCTTTATTGGGTTCTTAATTATAAGAAGTATCACTTTGATGATGTTAATAGAAGCCCGTGAACAAATTTTTAAAGTTCAATCACAGATTCTAAAGCATCTAGATTAATCGCTCACGCCTTCACACTGGGACAATATGCAAGTAACTACAACCAATTTAAAAACAAATTTTGAAATTGCTGGTTACTATTTACTTCCATGTGAGGAACCATAAAATGGAGAGTACAACTAGTTCCTCGAAAGGAAAATTCAAGCTACAGTAAAAACCGTTAAATTTATTATTATTGCTATATAAATTATGATGCTAAAATTGAAGTTTCACTTCATATATTTGATTGTTATTTTCAGAAGCTAAATGTAGCTGTAATATATTTATTTATTTTTTACACTACATAGACTAACGGCATAATGTGTGTAAATTGAAATATAATCTGGTGATAGGTATCGAGAAAGGAATGCTCCAATAATTTGGTCATTTAGAAATAATGGGTAACATTCAAATGACGAAACGAATATACCGGACAAATATGAGTGAAAATGTCGGAAAAGAGTGACTGGAAAAAACAAACCTTGATCAAATCAACAGCTTGTCTCAAAAAGATTAAGTTCGTAACACTCTTAATCAAAGACGGTATATGAAAATATGTATGAACGTGGATGAGACGAGACAGGTGTCAGGTGTCAGGGTCGTGGTTAACTGTGGCTACCCTTACTGCCTACCCTTATATGATTTCAGTGTGCGTATATATTCAAATATCATATATATGTATGTATTCAAATGCAGTTTTTTGCGACTAATAAATTGAAGGGTGAAAATTATTAAAATCATCTTCAACCTTTTAGTTTCTATACGTCCATTGCTGGATATAAGGCTTATCAAAATGTCATTGATGATCGCCTGCGATCTTCATTAGATCCTCGGTACATCAAGTCGAGGTTCAACCCGCATAACACATTACGGTGCGGGATCTCCACTCCAACACTTTAAGACCATCGGGTTCTGCGAGTTACGTGTCTCACCCACTGCCACTTAAGCTTTAAAATCCTTTGATCTATATCGACAACTCCGAATAGCCTACGGATTTTGTTGTTTCACATTCTATCTCGCAAGGAAATTACAATTTCTCCTTCCATTTCTCGTTGGTAGTTTTTTAACTGTCATACCACAGCCATGAATTTCATTATTAACTGGCTGATGTGCGCGACTTCATCTGCATCATTTTAAATGACTTTATATTAAATGGAAATATTGTGATTGTTTTTTTTTTGGAATAAGACGAAATGTCTAAAAATTATTTTTTTTTATCAAAACCATCCAGTAATTTTTGCGCGATATGCAAACAACGGTAAACTGCTAGCATTTTATTTATTATATTATATATATTGATAAGAAATTATAATATAATATCAATTAAAATTTCTCGCAATACTTGACAACTGTCAACGAAAGTTCGAAATTCTTCTCCAACAAAGTCAGTTCTCAAAACGTAAAATTGAATAGTCGAATCAAATGATGAATGAGTTCATCCGAACCAGAGGGATTAATTAGTTTCTAATTGTTGCTAATCCGTTCTCCGTTGATTTAAATCCATTACTGGTGTAATAATTCGTCTGATCAATGGTATCTTTGTTATGTAGGGAGTTGGGTCGGCCACGAACACCTACACTTCTAACCAAGTGATCTTCTTGGTTTTGGACAATGATCTGGTTTACCGAGCTGAGCTTTATCTTTTATTTACTAGCATTATCAGTAGTCTTGGCTTCTGCTAAACTCCGTGTTTCTACTAAATCTAAAATAATAATAATAATAATCTGAACACTTTTCACTCACATTTATCTAGTCTCAAATTAGGATTCCCTGTACTCGTATCTTGAGTACTAGACAACGATATACATTCTTATATAGTTAAACACTATACATAAATAGATAAATACGTCCATG
Organism: Thaumetopoea pityocampa; assembly: GCA_017165845.1. Classification (NCBI taxonomy): domain Eukaryota; kingdom Metazoa; phylum Arthropoda; class Insecta; order Lepidoptera; family Notodontidae; genus Thaumetopoea; species Thaumetopoea pityocampa. The sequence continues at coordinate 776 of WUAW01013176.1, read as the reverse complement.
ACTCGGATACAAACCTTTGTGGTCATCATATAAACTTTGTCCCTACCAAGATTCGAGCCCGGGACTCATTGGTACAGAAAGCAGGGTCGCTATCCACTGTGCCAATCATTCGTTAATCTATTCCACTTTACTACATCATCCAGTTCCTCAATAGTGAAAGAGCTTCCATATCTTGGCTCTCGATATCTAGCCAAAGTTTTCTAGATTGGCCTATTACTCTCTGTAATTATAAATGCGAAAGGATATTAAACGCGACTATTTGCCATATACCAATTATTCAGTATGTGATAACTTTCTGTTAAAGCTAGTTTAAATAATAACTTTTGTTTGGATAAAAATAAATTAGATAAGGGTGGTATCTAATTTAGACGGGAAATATCTGTAGACATAAATTCCGCCTACATGCCATTAGTGTATGAATTGTAAATAAATAAATTACATCAAATAATAATCAAGAACAACCACAGTATAATTATGTACCTTAAAAATAATAAAAGGCTGGCATAGTACAGTAAGGTAACAGTAAGACAACTCTTCAAAGTACTTGTTTTCATATCCAGATCATTGATTCTCGTTAACATAATTCCTATTGAAAAATTATTATACAGTTTATAAAATAGTAAGTAAAACAGCGTGTTGAAACTGTGACTATATCCTCAACATCTACAGAATTATCATTATGATCCTACTGAACTCCACTGCTGAGTGCTACACTCCGCGACAAAAGTATAGACCACCCCCCTAATTTCGTAATATTCAATGTTAAATTGTAGATA